>JACEEU010000687.1:22606921-22616921 GCA_016630915.1 Callionymus lyra
TGACCTTGTCAGACTTCATAGTATTACTCTGTCAATCTTTGTAGTATTACTCTGCCAGACTTCAAAGTATTACTTGGCCAGACTTCGTAGTATTACACCACAAGACTTCTTAGTATTACTCCGCCATACTTCTAGTATTACTCATCATCATCACTGCAAACATCACTAACTTGGAGCTTCACTGTTGAACTCTTGATAAACAATGTTTTCCCATAAACACATCAAACTGGCCCGACTTTACGAGGTTGTTTCAGAAAAGCTCATATCTTTACAAGTATATTCACACAATTACACCTCAATACTCTCGTATTATTAATGTTTCTTACAACAAATCCTCCTGCATTATCTCGATGATAATAATATGTAGTGATAAGATGTAAACTTTACTATAAACACGCTCAAGTTTGTGACCTTTAGTTAAAAAGTACGAGCTCCTGCTTGTTTCAAACTCCTGCAGCTCCATCTATACTCGTGCAGTACTGCAGGCAGGACGCTATGACTCACTCGGACCTGCACGACCGGCTGTATTTACATTCAGAAGTTTGATGATGTTCTGCAGGTTCACACGTGTGTGGTTTCATTAGCAGGATAATAGAAAGCGTTCGCTGATGAAGATCAGATGAATTAGCTGGAAAAGAGTGAAATACTGGAAGCTCTCGGAGACGCAGATTTATCAGTTTGAAGTCGACTCGCTCTTAGACAGTAATTACTACCTCCATTATTGATGATGTGTCGCCCGCACTCACACCAGCCGCACAAACACACTCGCAGGCGGCGCCGGTGACTTGTGTGTCGCAGTCTGCGAGTGTGCGTTCGATTGACGCCATTTTTCCAAGATGGCAGACCTAAGACATGTTTTAAATTGTGTTTAAAAGATCCTTTGTTTTTGTTCTGATAGTTTCAGTCTCAGCTTGTCAGGACTTTACGTTTTTAACTTAAACAAAGAGTATAAATCAAATCTGGTTTAAAGTCACACATCTTACTTGTATACAAGTGAGAGAGAATAACACAGAGTTTACATGTATGAAGCACAGAGCTGTTCGCTGTTATATCTTTGTCACTGTTTCACAAGCTGTTAATTATCTTACGCGACATTGTACTATTACTGTGCCAGACTTCATAGTATTACTCTGCCAGACATCATAGTATTACTCCGCCAGACATCATAGTATTACTCTGCCAGACATCATAGTATTACTCTGCCAGACATTGTAGTTTTATTCTGCCAGGCTTCATAGTATCACTGTGTCAGACTATGTAATATTAATGTGCCAGACTTCATAGTATAACTGTTGCAGACCTCGTAGTATTACTCTGCTAGTATTACTCTTCCAGGCTTCATAGTATTACTGTGCCAGACATCATAGTATTACTCTGCTAAACATCGTAGTATTACTCTTCCAGGCTTCATAGTATTACTGTGCCAGACATCATAGTATTACTCTGCTAGACATCGTAGTATTACTCTGCCAGACATCATAGTATTACTCCGCCAGACATCATAGTATTACTCTGCCATACATCGTAGTATTACTCGGCCAGACATCGTGGTATTACTCTGCCATACATCGTAGTATTACTCTGCCAGACATCATAGTATTACTCTGCCAGACATCGTAGTATTACTCTGCCAGACATCGTAGTATTACTCTGCCAGACATCATAGTATTATTCTGCCAGACATCGTAGTATTACTCTGCCAGACATCGTAGTATTACTGTGCCAGGCTTCTTAGTATTACATCACTGGTCCATTTAAACGTAAGTGTCGTGACAAATGGAAACAATGCGAGACATAAATCACGTTTTAACTCAAATTAGTGAAATCATTCTCAGACTTTTATCATCATTATTTTTTAACATGATGTTCCTTCTTATCTGTAGAACAGATGTTAACGTCCACATGAACTTTATTCTCCTTGTTTGGAACTAGAACAAACGTTTTCAGAGGAGCTGCAGCTCCGTCTGTACGTTTCATTTCTAAAAGCTCTACAGGACTGAACAGCAGCAGAGAGCACCTGACAGCACTTCAGCTCCTGTAGAAAAACATTCAATTGAATTGTCGCTCACTCAACACAAGTCTCTAGAAGAGCTGCTGCATCTGGAATCAAACACAATAACCTGCAGATCTGAGAGTTTTGATGTGTTTACGACGACTGTGAGGGTTTTGAGGCTCTGACCAGATGTCATGTTTGCTTCAGGCATATTCATGTTCTATCCATCTCTCTCTCTATCTATCTATCTATCTATCTATCTATCTATCTATCTATCTATCTATCTATCTATCTATCTATCTATCTATCTATCTATCTATCTATCTATCTATCTATCTATCTATCTATCTATCTATCTATCTATCTATCTATCTATCTATCTATCTATCTATCTATCTATCTATCTATCTATCTATCTATCTATCTATCTATCTATCTATCTATCTATCTATCTATCTATCTATCTATCTATCTATCTATCTATCTATCTATCTATCTATCTATCTATCTATCTATCTCTATCTATCTATCTATCTATCTATCTATCTATCTATCTATCTATCTATCTATCTATCTATCTATCTATCTATCTATCTATCTATCTATCTATCTATCTATCTATCTATCTATCTATCTATCTATCTATCTATCTATCTATCTATCTTCTATCTATCTATCTATCTATCTATCTATCTATCTATCTATCTATCTATCTATCTATCTATCTATCTATCTATCTATCTATCTATCTATCTATCTATCTATCTATCTATCTATCTATCTATCTATCTATCTATCTATCTATCTATCTATCTATCTATCTATCTATCTATCTATCTATCTATCTATCTATCTATCTATCTATCTATCTATCTATCTATCTATCTATCTATCTATCTATCTATCTATCTATCTATCTATCTATCTATCTATCTATCTATCTATCTATCTCTATCTATCTATCTATCTATCTATCTATCTATCTCTATCTATCTATCTATCTATCTATCTATCTATCTATCTATCTATCTATCTATCTATCTATCTATCTATCTATCTATCTATCTATCTATCTATCTATCTATCTATCTATCTATCTATCTATCTATCTATCTATCTATCTATCTATCTATCTATCTATCTATCTATCTATCTATCTATCTATCTATCTATCTATCTATCTATCTATCTATCTATCTATCTATCTATCTATCTATCTATCTATCTATCTATCTATCTATCTATCTATCTATCTATCTATCCATCTATCTATCCATCTATCTATCTATCTATCCATCTATCCATCCATCTATCTATCCATCTATCTATCCATCCATCTATCCATCCATCTATCCATCCATCTATCCATCCATCTATCTATCCATCCCTATATCTATCCATCCATCTATCCATCTATCCATCTCTCCATCTCTCTATCTCTCTATCTCTCTATCTATCCATCCATCCATCCATCCATCCATCCTTCCATATAAGTAACTTTTCCTCCTGGTTTAAAGTTCTAGTCGACTATCATCAGTTGAATATGACGATAGTCGACGAGTAAAAGTTGGTCTTGTTTGACCCACGAGTGTTTCTTGTTTTGGTCGCCGTGAGTGTGAGTGTGTGACTCGTCAGCTCCAGCGGCGTGAAGGGAGAACAGATTCAAGGGAGTAGCAAGAGGCTACAGAGATTTCATCAACCCTTCAGCTGCATCACTGCTTCTGCTGGAGAAAAACATCTTTGACTTCTCTGGGTTTTTCTCTCCGTTTGCAACAGAAATTCTGTTGCAGCGTCTGCCACCATCGAAACCAACTTTATCGACAGCAGAAGCTTTAACGCTCGCTAATGAAGATTCAAACTGTTTTTAGTTTAAATAAGTCGTTACGTTCAACGTCAACTCACCACATTTACTGCATGAGCAGCGAAGTGTTGAAGTCTTGCTCAAGAATTTCTATTTTTGATGAGTCAGTGACTATCCATTCGTCATGTTGGTCACTGTTGGTCATTTGTAGTTGATTATTTCAGATTCTTAATTGATAATTATTTAGTTGAATCTTCTTTATATTTTTCTTCTTATTTGTGTTTTTAGATTTTAGATTTTCTATATGTTTTAGCACTTTACCATTTCTGTTATTCATGCTTTTTTGTAGTATTATTCTACGAGGCTCTGTGGCATTACTCAACAAGTGTCTGTAGTATTACTCCACAAAGCTTCATAGTAGGACTCCACAAGGCTCCTTAGTATTACACCTCAAAGCTTTGTAGTATTACTCCACAACGCTCTGTAGTATTACTCAGCAAATCTTTATAGTATTACTCTGTGGAGCTCGGTAGTATTACTCCACGAAATCTTTGTAGTATAACTCCGCTAGGTTCAGTAGTATTACTCTGAAAATCTTAATAATATTACTCTGCGAATCGTAATTGTATCACTCATATAATCTTAATAGTATTACTCCACGAATCTCAATAGTATTACTCTGAGAATCTTAATAGTATAACTCTGCGAGGCTTTCTAGTATTACTCCAAAAGCTCTGTAGTATTACTCCGCAAATCTTAATAGTGTTACTCTGCAAATCTTTATAGAATTACTCAACAACACTCTGAAGTATTACTCAGCAAATCTCTATATTATTACTTTGCGAGGATATGTAGTATTACCCCGCAAAATCCGTAGTGTTACCTCGCAAAGCTCTGTAGTATTATTCTGTGAATCTTTGTAGTATTACTCCACGATAATCTGTAGTATTACTCGACACATCTTAATTTTATAGCTTTGCAAGGCTCTGTAGCTTTGTAGTATTACTCTGTGAGACTCTGTAGTATTACTCTGTGAATCGTAATAGTATTACTCTAAGAACCTTGATAGTATTACTCTAAGAATCTTAATAGTATTACTCTGCGAGGCTCTCTAGTATTACTCCGCAAATCTTAATAGTGTAACTCTGCAAATCTTTCTAGTATTACTCAACAACACTCTGTAGTATTTCTCAGCAAATCTCTATATTATTACTTTGTGAGGCTATGTAGTATAATTCCGCAAAGATTCGTATCTTGTAGTTTTACTCCACGATAATATGTGGTATTACTCGACACATCTTTATTGTATAGCTTTGCAAGGCTCTGTAGTATTACTCTGTGAATCTTTAAAGTATTACTCCGTGAGGCTCTGTATTATTACTACACAATTCTTTGTAGTATTACCCCTCATTGCTCTGTGGTATTTTGCTAAATACTACAGAGTGAGTTGTTTTGCGAGTGAAGAACGTTGGTAGTAACAATGTCGTCGCTGAACGTCGTCCACAGACGAAGACCACGAGACTTCGGGAGACTTCGGCAGCGGCGGCGCCGTCATCCTTCTGGACGACCAGGAGGAGGCGACCACGCATCCTGTGGCGCGGCAGAAGAAGAGACGGGGTCGGATCCACCCGAGGGGCGCCATCGACGACGACGAGGACGAGGACGACTACAAGGAGGACGACGTGGGCTACGTCTGGTAGCTCCGCCCCCTTCCCCCCACCCCCCCCCCAGGCCGGAAAAAGTCTCTCTCTCTCAGCACAGATACGAAGCCATCCAAGCGTCTCCAGATTGGAAAGTTCTCGGCTCCTGAACTCGAATCCAAAATTGAATAACTGACCCAAGCCGTCTGTGTCCAACTGTCATTCACCCGATCTCCGGCGTTCCCTTGTATCCACGCAAGCCTCTGACCTCTGTGAGCTCAGATATGACCATGTTGTTGTAAATAAGTCGATCCATCCCGTGTCCGTTGACCCCCAAGACCTTCTCTCTCTTCTCCATGAACGATTGTAAATTTAAGGTGTTGAATGTTCTGGGGATTCATGAGATGATGAACCTCGTGGTGTTGTTGTTGTTGCATGTTCCTCATCGTGTTCCTGTGACAGGAGAGGTCCTCCCCCCCCGGGGCCAGGTTCTCACCGCCGGGGCCAGGTCCTCCTCCCCGGGGCCAGGTCCTCCTCCCCGGGACCAGGTCCTCCTCCCCGGGGCCAGGTCCTCCTCCCCGGGGCCAGGTCCTCCTCCCCGGGGCCAGGTCCTCCTCCCCGGGGCCAGGTCCTCCTCCCCGGGGCCAGGTCCTCCTCCCTGGGGCCAGGTCCTCCTCCCCGGGGCCAGGTCCTCCTCCCCGGGGCCAGGTCCTCCTCCCCAGGGCCAGGTCTCTATGCATCTCAAGTCTTTCTGTCGATGATGTCTGGTGTCTCGTTGGGTTCTTGTCCCGACCTCAGGAGGAGTGAGACTGTGCATGGACACTGGAGTCCAGCTGCTCCTGAGCGCTGGAGGAGGTGGAGCGAGCAGGACGACTCCACACACTCTGGATGTTCTCGTGTTAAAAGAAAAAAAAACCTTCACCATGTCAGTTCAGTGGAATTTTCTTTGTAACTGAAAGTTGAAGTAAAGTGACACGTTTGGTGTCTTTTAAAAACGAGTGCGAGTCTGTGATTCATCCGAGATCTTACGAGATATTTATCTTTACATCGACTAGTCCAGCCTTGATTTGTAGTATTTAACTATTTTTTTTGGTTTGACAGGTTTTGTTGTTATTTTTTTTTTTTTTTTTATCTTGAATTTTAATTATTGTTGCTTTGATGAGTTTTTTGTAAATTATATTTTTTTTAGTTGTAATTAAACCTCCGGCCGCTAGATGGCAGCAGTCATTACGACCTCCGTAGAGAAACCATGGAATTACGTGATATCCTGGAGGTGACTGAGGACGAGAGGATACAGTGACTCCTGCAGCTTTTAAAACTAATGTCTTGACATATTTTGGTTTCAATATATAAGTATATATATATATACAAAACAACAAAAAGAATATACATGAAAAGAATACCAAAACAAAAATATTATATTTTATATTATATATTATATTTACGAAAAAAAAATTATATATTGAAACCAAGATATATAGTTCAGTAGTATTACTCTGAAAATCTCTTAAAATCTTAATAGTATTACTCTGCCAGGCTCTCTAGTATTACTCCAAAAGCTCTGTGGTATTACGCAAATCTAAGTAGTATTACTCTGTGAATCTTAATAGTATTACTTTACTAGGGCGTATATATATATATATATATATATATAATTATTAATTAATTAACTATTAACACACCTAATTACACTTTTATTACATTTAATTGTTACCATTAATTAATTATTCATCATCCAATAATAATAATATTTTGGTTTCAATATTTAAGTATATATATATCAAAACAACAAAAAGAATATACATGAAAATAATACCAAAAAATATATATAATATTATATATTATATATTATATTCACGAAAAAAAAATTATATATTGAAACCAAGATATATAGTTCAGTAGTATTACTCTGAAAATCTCTTAAAATCTTAATAGTATTACTCTGCCAGGCTCTCTAGTATTACTCCAAAAGCTCTGTGGTATTACGCAAATCTAAGTAGTATTACTCTGTGAATCTTAATAGTATTACTTTACTAGGACGTATATATATATATAATTAATTAATTAATTAACTAACACACCTAATTACACTTTTATTACATTTAATTGTTACCATTAATTAATTATTCATCATCCAATAATAATAATATTTTGGTTTCAATATTTAAGTATATATATATATCAAAACAACAAAAAGAATATACATGAAAAGAATACCAAAAAAAATGTATTATATTATATATTATATTCATAAAAAAATAATTATATATTGAAACCAAGATATATAGTTCAGTAGTATTACTCTGAAAATCTCTTAAAATCTTAATAGTATTACTCTGCCAGGCTCTCTAGTATTACTCCAAAAGCTCTGTGGTATTACGCAAATCTAAGTAGTATTACTCTGTGAATCTTTATAGTATTACTTTACTAGGGCGTATATATATATATATATATATATATATATATATGTATATATAATTATTTAATGAATTAACACACCTAATTACACTTTTATTACATTTAATTGTTACCATTAATTAATTATTCATCATCCAATAATAATAATATTTTGGTTTCAATATTTAAGTATATATATATATCAAAACAACAAAAAGAATATACATGAAAAGAATACCAAAACAAAAATATTATATTTATATTATATATTATATTCACGAAAAAAAAATTATATATTGAAACCAAGATATATAGTTCAGTAGTATTACTCTGAAAATCTCTTAAAATCTTAATAGTATTACTCTGCCAGGTTCTCTAGTATTACTCCAAAAGCTCTGTGGTATTACGCAAATCTAAGTAGTATTACTCTGTGAATCTTTATAGTATTACTTTACTAGGGCGTATATATATATATATATATATATATATATATATATATATATATAATTATTTAATTAATTAACACACCTAATTACACTTTTATTACATTTAATTGTTACCATTAATTAATTATTCATCATCCAATAATAATAATATTTTGGTTTAAATATTTAAGTATATATATATATATCAAAACAACAAAAAGAATATACATGAAAAGAATACCAAAAAAAATGTATTATATTATATATTATATTCACGAAAAAAAAATTATATATTGAAACCAAGATATATAGTTCAGTAGTATTACTCTGAAAATCTCTTAAAATCTTAATAGTATTACTCTGCCAGGCTCTCTAGTATTACTCCAAAAGCTCTGTGGTATTATGCAAATCTAAGTAGTATTACTCTGTGAATCTTTATAGTATTACTTTACTAGGGCGTATATATATATATATATAATTATTTAATTCATTAACACACCTAATTACACTTTTATTACATTTAATTGTTACCATTAATTAATTATTCATCATCCAATAATAATAATAATATATTTTGTTCAACTGTCGTTGCCGTTTCTTTATTATTATTTATTTCCTCGACTTGAACACTTTCCGACAACAGATGAATATTTTCTGGACCTTGAGCTGTCGAAGGATGTTGTGTAACATTTGTATCGACTCTATATTTATCATCAGAGCCTTGATTGTGCGCTCTTGTTGTCTGGAACACACACACACACACACACACACACACACACACACACACACACACACACACACACACACACACACACACACACACACACACACACACACACACACGACTCATTAGCGTTTCTATTTCCTTCCCAGTGTCTGACTCTCTCAGCTGGAGCTGCTTCTTCATCTCGACCCTCAGGATGTTTAGTTTCACTCGTGGCTCAGTTTCTTCAGAGAAACAAGATCTTCGTGAGTTTTTTGTCCAAGAGTTTGTTTCACGATCGTCCAAAAGTCTGGTTCAGAATCCAGATCCTCCGGTGACTCAAGTGTCGCTCGTCATGTTGACTCAGTTGTGTGTTTTCGCCAGAGACCACCTGCTGTGTTGACGAAGTGTTGACGAAGAACGAGGAGAGAAGAAAGTTTAAGGACGAGATGATCAACGTTGAACCTTCTGTTCGTCACCTTGAATGATCTTGTTGAGCTCAGTGTTAATGTCCTTATAGGAGTCTTTATACTTTTATATTTTTCTTGTTTGGATGTTAAGTATTTATTTTGGTTTGATTGGTTTTTGTTGTGAATATTTTTTTGTTATTTATATATTATTCATCAATAAAAAATATATATGTACAAAAAAAACATTTAAAAAACAATATATATATATATAAATATATATATATTTATATATATATCTATATATAGATATATAGATGTTATAGTGTTGTAATAAAACTTCCGGCCTCTAGATGGCAGCAGTCATTACGTCCTCCGCAGCTAAAAGTTCAGCGTGTGATGACTGACGACTAGAGGTGATGACTGAGGACGAGAGGATACAGACTCTAGCAGCTTTAAAGCTGATGCTTGGACATATTTTGGTTGGAAAATAGATGTTTATTTTTTCCTGAATATAATTTTCGTTGCTATGATGTTCTTTTATCTATTTTTTTTTGTTATTTGTAATTTGTTGGTGTTTTTATTTTGATGTTTTTTTTTATAATTTCATTTTTGTTGCAATTAATCTTCTGGC
>JACEEU010000687.1:22621921-22774421 GCA_016630915.1 Callionymus lyra
GAGGAGAACTTGGGGAAGGCGGAGGCGGAGGAAGAGAAGATGGACGGAGGAGACGACGGAGAAGAAGAAGAAGAAGAGGAGGAAGTGGAGGAGGTTTGGAAAGATCCTCGTCTTTCTCTCCAGTTGTCGGAGTCGCTGCCGTTGCTCGTCTTTCCCGCCTGAGAGACGACGACGTGTCAATCAATCGCATGATGATGTCATTGAATATTCATCGTTTAATTCAATGTTTAAATGGTGAAACTTTTTTTAAATGTTTTTTTTATATCAACACATTTGTTTTATATTATTTTACATATTTAAATTCCAGTCATTAAAAAGTTAATTTGATGAATTCAATATTTTTTTATTTGAAACCTATGTATAATAGAGTCACCAGACAAAACCAACAGAGCACAGAGATACTGGATCTTTCGGCCAATCATGCGACGCACAGACGATCATGTGACTGTCTTCATCTTGAAAATACTGAATTTTTAAATTCAATTATTCAAAAAAAGCAATGATAACAAAATCATACCAACATTTTTATATTAAATTTATTAAAATAAATTAGATTTAATCTATTTTCGTTTTTTCAACCTTACAATGTACATTTATTATTGAATGAAATTATTCATTTAAAATGATTCATTAAAGAAATAATTGATTTTAATTATTTAAAAATACCATTTTTATATAAAATTAAAAAGTTTATGTACAAAGAAATGTTGAAATTATTATTTTACATTTACATTATTTAACATTTATTTAACAAAAGTTAAATAAAACTTAATTTGTAAAAAAAAAAAAAAATTCATTTTGGAAATTAAAATTAACTTTTCAATATAGAACTAATTAAATGAAATTATATATTAAAAAAAATATTGAATTTAATTATTCAAAACAAAATTAATGCCTAAAAAATACTCACCTTTTTGCATTTAAAATGCTACAGATCAAAACAAATGTATAAAAAAGATAAAAAATAATTAGAATTAAAACTCTGTTTAAAGAAATCCATTCATTAAATAAAAATTAAGAACTATAAAACAAAAAATGCAACCTTTGTAAAAATAATTGAATACAATTATTCTAAAAATAATTAAATCCTGAAAATAGTTTCAACATTTGAAAAGATTAATTAAATCGTTCAATATGTTGATATAATGTTCATCAACACAGTGGAGTAACTCCCAGCATGCATCAGGACCAACACTGTTCTCACCTGTTCTTGGCTGCTGCTCAGGTACGGCTTGTAGCTCCGGCGGCTGATGTTACGAAGTTCCTTCACGGCTTCGGCCGGCATCGACTTCGAGAAGCCGAGTCCACTCCAGGTATCTGTGGGTTTCCTGACCTCCGTCACCACCGGCTTCTGCTGCATCGCTGCAGGAAACAAAGATCAGGGGTTCGGGCCATTAAGATTCTTCAGGGGCCACATTCAATTCTGTCAGTGTTTTTAGGGGCCGAAGAAAGACAAGAAAGACGAAAAAATCCCTAAAAAAAGGACATTTTTCATCAGGCCTTGACTTCTATTAACATAAATAAGATGCAATTTTATTCTTGTATTCTTGAGTTTTTTTCAAAACATTTCTTCAACTAACTTTAAAATATATATTTTGAGGGATTAATATATACTCGAAAAAAAACACACAAAAAGGAGTGTTATGTGAAAATGTAAGTGAATAATAAATACAAAATACACTTTTAAATGCATTAGAACTATTTACACATGATCATACTTTGCCCGGGTCTGGTTTAGAGTAACATTTTCCGACACTAGAGGGAGCCAAAAACTAGAATTAAAAACTACGTATAGACCCTTTAATATGTTCATATATATTTTTTTACTAATAGTTGATTTTAATAATGGATTATTTATCATCAATTTTCAATCTTCTACTCAACTTCTTTTTTTTTTGCTAACTGCTGTAGGAGTCTTTTGCTAAGAATCCTGCACTAATAAGGTCTTTATCACTACAAGGTAAATGTGTCACGTTTGTTCATTTTTATCCAAGATAAAACATCAAAAACAGGCAAATAATGTAAGAATGAAGTGAAACGTAGTGAAGAAGCAGCAGAAACATCAACCGTCAGCGACAGGAGTCGAACCAGCGACTCATTTGTCTTTGTGTGCGTTTGCAGTGAAAATGGTCCTCGTGTGATTCTCTTAATGACCGCGAGGCAGATGGTTCGTTCCAAACCCATGATTCATGATCCATTAAAACAACGCTGAGGGAACCGAGTACCATTTGGCCACGAGTTCGGCCCAGTTGCCTCTGGTTCTGGACGACAGATGCGTTTGGATGCTGCGTCAGAACACGTGCGCGAAAGACGTCACCGCGAGTCAAGAGTGTTGACAGAAAATGAAAGATATAAACTCAGGACATGGATTAAGAACTTTTCTTGGGTTAAACCAACAATTTAATTTAATATTATTTTACAATTACAGTTTGATGTTGTCATTCCAATCATTAAAGAGTTAATTTTATAAATTAAATACTTTTATTTGTAGTCTTTTAAAATCAATATCTAAATGTAGGTATAATAGAGTCACCAGACAGAACCAACAGAGCACAGAGCTACTGGATCTCTCAGCCAATCATGAAACGATCATGTGATTATTTTCATTTTTTTAATTGAATTATTTAAAAAATGTATTTCTACAAAATACCAACAATTTTTTATGTTAAATTTAAAAGTCTAGAGATTCAAATATATTGAATTTATAATATTTATTTCATGATATACCAGGAGTATGTTATTATTTATATATTATTCTCCCACAACAGGAACCTTCAGTAAACACTGGAGCGACGTTTGTTCAGCAGGATATTGTTCGACACGAACTCACCTCTCGTCGCCAACAGTTTCTTCCTCTCGTAGTCGTGATCCTGCGAAGAAACACAAGTCAGTGACGCAGGAAGTTCAAGGATTCTCTACAGGAGCCACTTCCTGTGAGCGCGAACACGACGACAACAAACGCTCGCATGAATTCTCGTCAGGTGTGAGGATCGACTGTTAACCTGTCGCTGTCAATCACACGTTGATTGATGCTCAGGATGTTTCTAAACTTATATGTTTATATTTTTATATTATTAGATATTTTTCATCTGAGTCTCTCCGTGACTCTATGACCTTCAGCAGTCAAAGAAAAATATCAGAGTAAATCATCACGATATTGAATTGTTCAATTTAATATAAAAATAATGGTTTATTTTTTAATAATTACATTCAATATTCTTTATACTGAAAATGTTTTTTTAATTGAATAATTACATTTAAAAAGTTGAATATGTTCACAAATTTTAACATGTAGAGTTTTAAATTATAATTTTTAAAATTAAAAAAAGCAATTTGTCTAAATTCAATATCAGTCACATGATCGTGTGTGCGAAGTACGATTGGCTGAAAGTTTAGCGTGTGTGTTTGTGTGTGTATGTGTGTGTGTGTGGACGTGTGTCTGTGTGTGTATGAATATGTTGACAAAAGTTAATATGTGTTTTTGTGTGTGTAAGAATGTGTTTGTTTATATATATATATATATATATATATATATATACATGTGTGTGTATATATGTATATACAAACAATTAAACACACATACACACAAACACACACCCATTTGTACACACATAGACTGTATATATTTTGTTCCTATAAACACACATATACAGTGTTGCCTCTGAGTCAAGTTGACCCGATGGCCCGAAAACTTGTGTTGTCTTTGGGTCGAGGTTAAAGAATTGTTCATTTTTAAAGTGTGTGTGATTTTTTTTTACAGCATCAGACTTTTTGAAAAACTTGCAATTTAATTTGTAGCACTGAAATATTTTCAGTATTTTATTTTTTACTGCATTAATAAATCCATTTGAAAATTAATGATAAAAGTGTATAACATTTCAATGTATATAAATAATTCATTTTTTAAATATTTGAATGTTTTAAGTAAAAAAGGCTTAAAAAAAATGGTATATATATATATTTATATATATATATATATAAATATATATATATATATATATATATAGATATATATATATTTATATATATTTTTTTGTATTTAAGAAAAACTAATTCAACCTTTCAACATATTAATTATTGAATTCATGGTGTTGTTGTTGTTGTTGTTGTTGTTGTTGTTGTTGTTGTTGTTGTTGTTGTTGTTGTTGTTGTTGTTGTTGTTATTGTTGCTCAAACTCGCCTCGTCATTGCAGGAGTCGCAGGAATCCTGGAGCGTGGCGACGTCTCTCCTCAGACTGTTCCTTCGTTCACTCCTCACTCGTTCAGTCTCTACGTTCATGGCTCTGTCGGGAGAGAGAGATGAAAGTTTAAAGACGATGATGACGCCGTGTGACTATCCTCCACTTGAATCATTCAGTCAGTTACGAGCTCGTGTCGTCGTCTGCTGCGTATGTGTCACCGTCAATCAAACCAGAGGTTTTCACTAAGACATCGTGAAACCAAAATGTATTCAAACATCAGCTTTAAAAGCAGCTGGAGTCACTGTATCCTCTCGTCCTCAGTCATCGCTGGGATCATGAGGACGTACAGACTGCTGCCCTCTAGTGTTATTTAATTTGAAAAAATAATTTATTGAACGGTAAAAAAAAACAATAATAATAATAATTTGAGCCAAAAGAGACTGCTGCCATCTAGCGGCCGGATTTTTTATTGCGAGACAAAAATGAACAAACGTTGTTAATATTTGCATGTTATTGTAAAAAGTGAAATTATTTAATTATACACACACAATATTAGATCTATCACTCCGTATTAACATGTAAACCAATAACTTAAATATAATCAAATACTATTTAAAATGTATCAATATTATCAATAAACACCGCCACCTGGTGGCAAAACTAGAATTATTTAATTATACACACACGATATAAAACTATAATTATACAGTATTTATTCATCTAATACTATTTAAAATGTATCAATATTATCAATAAAACACCATAAAGGGGTCAAAACACTGAAAAAAGCCTCAGTCTTGGCTCAAAGGTGTTTGATGAAAATACTGCCTGGTGGCAGAATGCTGTAACTGCGCGTGATCAGGGATGTGTTTTATTTATCTTTTATGGGTCTAAATTTGATCTGTCAGTCACTCACCTGTACGTCAGAGCCTGACCGGTGGAGTGTCTCCGTCCCAGTTGTAAGACCCTGGTGAACTCTGGCCCCTGAAGACTTCCTCGTCGCCCCGGCAACGCCGTCCTGACGACCACCTCCGCGTCACATGGTTCAGACGACGTCACGGCGGACCTGTCGTCCTCCGGCTCATCCGGCTGGTCCTCGTTCTCCAGGATCTACGGGAGCAGATGGAACCTTAACTTGAGATGAACGTTAAAAAAAACTGCGGAATAACTCAAAAACGGATGAATAAAGAGACGAAGAACCATATACTGTTGGTCAGGCATTACAATCTGGATCCAAAGATCCCTTAAAGGATTAATCCATTGGTTGCTGTTGTACAACTCTTCTTCATCTACTGTGTGTTGTCACTGTGATTCTTCTGCCCCCTGCTGTCCAGAACAACTCACTACTGCACATTTCAAATGCTAAAAGAGCAACAGATTATATGAAGAAAATAGACGTAGCAAACGCAACACAACTCAACTTTAGGTAAAAATGACAATAAAATAACAAAAAACCAAAGGTATAAATATGTTTGTATATTAATATTTGTGTATATATATATGTGTATTTATGTCTATATGGGTGTACGAATATGTGTGTAGGTGTGGGTTTGTATCTGTGTGTGTGTGTGTGTGTGTGTGTGTGTGTGTGTGTGTGTGTTTAATTTTTTGTAGATACATATATATATATATGTATACACACATACATATATAAACACACACCTACACAAACACACATTCGTACACACACATATTAAACTTTGTCAACATATTCATACAAACACAGGCACATACGCACACATATATAAACACACAGCTACACACACAAATGTATCACTGTATCCTCTCGTCCTCAGTAATAGCGGAATCTCAATGTTCATTTAGCCGAGGAGGACACAGTTAGAGGCTGGATGATTTATTGCGACACAAAAATGAACAAACTGCGTGAATTATTTGCATGTAATAGTTTAAAAAAAATGAATGATTTAATTTTACACAAACTTGAATTATAACCGTTTAAACTATGGTAACACATTACATATGATTTGACAATAATAATAATTAAATAAAAATGTAAAAATTATATATATACAAAACACACACACACATTGCAAAATCTGAGGACGAGAGGATACAGTGACATGTGTGTAGGTGTGTGTTTGTATGAATATGTTGACAAAATGTAATATGTGTGTGTAGGTGTGTGTTTTGTATAGATATCATCTTAATTTTCTTATTTATTTATTAATATTATATTGACATAAATAAATATATATATATATAATTCAAGAGAAACAAGTAAACTAAACAAAAACGCAGTCGCAACCAAAATGAGAGATTATTAGAAACAAATGTCATTTAATGTATATATTTTTTATTTTAATGTATATTTAAAATATTGTTTTTGACATCTGTCATTTAAATCTGAATTAATAAAATATTTAAAATTACTGTTGTTGAATAAGTGACTTGAGTTTTGAAATCTTCATTTTTTACATTTTGTTATTTAGTTAAAACGTCAACGTATATTTATTTAAAAAAAAATACATTTTTTCAAGTCAAAAAATAAAAAATCTCTGGAAAAAAGACTTCAAATTCAACTAATTTAGGGTCAAAAGTGTAGAATTTGTTCATTATTATTGTGTTTTCAGTGATACCTTCTCCAGGTGTCGGTTCTCCTTCCCGGCACGGGCGTCCTCAGGTGGACTCAGTCCAGGTGGAGGTGAAGGTCGAGGCTTGGTGGCCTCAGGAGTTTGACCTTTGAACCCAGAAGAGGAGGAGTCAGTCTCAGAGACGTTGGACATCAGGCGTCGGTCCTCACTCGTCTCCGAGAGTCGCAGCTGCTGCAGCAACATGTTCAGCCAATAGTGCGTCAGCTCGCCGGCCGGGGGCAGGTCAAAGGTCATCTTGCTGGCGGGCCCGCCGGGGGACTCCTGGCGCAGCAGCTGACGCCGGGCCTCGTAGAGACTCGCCACGTTCCTCTCCAGGCCCTTCACGACCACCGACTGGCGACGAGAGGGTGTGCGTCTGTGTGTTGTCGTGTCGCGGGAGCCGAAGTCGTACCTTGTTGGTTTGCTTGACCTTCGGCTTCACGCTGATGAAGACCCCGAGACTCTGCATCATCCGAGCCAGAGAAGCTGCTCCTGTGTCGGCGTCGTCACGCATGTCGAACATCAGGCACACCGGCAGACAGTCCTGCACACACACACACACACACACACACACACAATGGACACACACACACACAAACGAGTTATAGACACAAAAACTCTCTATGTGTTTCCTCCTTTTCTGCATCATGTTCATCACCTGCTCATGACATCTTCTATACTCTCCTCTTTTCTCTCACTGTATCCTCCCTCCATCTACTCTCCATCCATCTGTTACACACACACACACACCTATGCACACACACACACCTATGCACACACAAACACACACACACACACCTATGCACACACACACACACACCTATGCACACACAAACACACACACACACACACACACCTATGCACACACACACACCACATACACACACACAGACACACACACCCCTATGCACACACAAACACACACACACACACACCTATGCACACACACACACACACCTATGCACACACAAACACACACACACAAACACAGACAGACACACATGCACACACACATGTACATTCACACACATGCACATATACACAAAGCACACACACACACACACATATGCACACACAAACACACAACACACAATCACCTATGTGCACACATACACACACACACATGCACATATATACACACAAAAACATGCACATATACACACACAAAACACGTGCACATATACACACACAAACACGTGCACATATACACACAAAAACATGCACATATACACACACAAAAACATGCACATATACACACACATGCAGTGCGCATATACACACAAAAGTGCACATATACACACAAAAACATGCACATATACACACACAAACACGTGCACATATACACACAGACACATGCACTTATACACACACAAACACATGCACATATACACACACAAACACGTGCACATATACACACAGACACATGCACTTATACACACAAAAACATGCACATATACACACACAAACACGTGCACATATACACACAGACACATGCACTTATACACACAAAAACATGCACATATACACACACAAACACGTGCAAACAGTGCACATATACACACAGACACATGCACTTATACACACAAAAACATGCACATATACACACACAAACACGTGCACATATACACACAGACAGATGCACTTATACACACAAACACATGCACATATACACACACAAATGGAAAATCATTTCTATAAAACATAAGTTTCCAACATTTGATAGTTAAATAAATAATTAATCAGCTGCTGACGCGCCACACACACTCACACACACTCACACACACACACACACACTCACACACACTTACACACACTCACACACTCACACACACCTATATAATCAATACATTCTTGTGATCTCTCACCATCAGCTGCTGTCGAGCCACACACACTCATACACTAACATATACTCACACTCACACACACACACACACACACACACACACACACACACACACACACACTCACACACACTCTCTCACCATCAGCTGCTGTCGAGCCACACACACTCATACACTAACACATACTCACACACACACACACACACACACACACACACACAAAAATACACACACACACACTCACACACACTCTCTCACCATCAGCTGCTGTCGAGACCACACACACTCATACACTAACACACCATCACTCTGTCACACACACACACTACACACACTTACACACACACACACACACACACACACACTCATACACTAACACATACTGTACTCACACACACACACACTCACACACACTCTCTCACCATCAGCTGCTGTCGAGCCACACACACTCATACACTAACACATACTCACACTCACACACACTCACACACACACACACACACACACACACTCTCTCACCATCAGCTGCTGTCGAGCCACACACACTCCGTCGGGGCTCCCCTGGATCAGCAGCGAGGGCGGGTTCTGAGGAGCCCTGAGGTCCGGCAGCACGATCTGGGTCTGGGTCTGATGCATGACGCTCATGAAGTGAGCTCCGTTCTGACCCAGCAGGAAGAGGTGCTGCTGCGAGGTCACGTCCAGCTGGCTGCTCACCAGCACCCCCGTGACCTCTGACCCCAGGAGCAGGTCCATCAGGAGGCCGGTCGCCTTCTGTCAGGAGGAAGATTCAGAAAAGTTATTTTTAGGATAAAAAACATTCATTTAACATCGTTGACTCCAGACAAGACACTGGGTGGAGTGTGGCCCGGGGGCCACATGCGGCCCTTTAACTCTATTAGCGTGGCCCGTTACAAGGTCAGACAAAAACTGCAAAAAATATTTTGTGGAAACATTTTATTCTCATTTTTATATTGTAATTTGTTGTAATAAGTATTTAATTTAATAAATAGTTTAAAAAATAATAATTTTGAGGATTAATTTTTATCTTTTTATTTTTCCTTTGTGTGATTATTTGCTTTTCCTTGAATATATAAAATTATTTTAAATGAATTATTTTCGTGATTTAGCCTTTAGTTCTTTAATAATTTAACCAAAAAATGTAATTAATACTATAAAGGTTTTTAAAATGTAAATCTTTTCTATTTTTTGTATGTCATTGAATTTCATATTTATAACATCTAAAATAATTGAAGAGTAAAATAAAATAAAAATCTATATTATAAGTTTAATTTATTTTGAAAATGAATAATTGAATTTTTAATAATTGAATATATTCAAAATTATTGTTTTTACACATAGAGTTTGATATTCAATTTCCAATTATTAAAAAATAAATGTACTTAGTTCAATATTCTTTAATTTGCAGACGTTTAAATTTAATATAAAAATGTAGTTTTCATAGTCTAACCAGACCATACTAATCGAGTACCGATCTACTGGATTGAATTTTCAGCCAATCATGTGACGCGCAGAAGATCATGTGATCAACTTAGAAGCTCTCAACATTTTTAGATTGAATTAAATAGACTAACAAATAGAAAAAAACGTATTAAATAAAAATGTTTATATTATTATTCTTTTAATTATAATATCAAAATATATGTATAAAAAAACTTCTTTTTGGTCAATTTTTCAGAAAAATAATAAGAGGCTTAGAAAACAAAATTTAATTAATTGGAAAACTTTGATTTGAAATTCGAAATCAAACTCAGTTGACGTCACTGATCTACGTCCAAAAGCCCGTCTTGGTCTCGTGACCTCTGACCTTGACCAGGTCCGTGTTCCCCTGCAGGCCCCAGACGGTGCAGCAGCTCCCGTAGAACGCCGGTTGACTCTGTTGCTGAGGTGACCTGAAGGTCACGCTCACGCCGAAGCTCTGCACCACCTGCTGGATCAGGGGCGAACCTGCGTCGGGCGGGGGCGCCAGAGAGACCGGGAGGTCGAAGGTCAAAGCCAGAGGCTGCAGATCCTGAGGAGAGAGAGAACCGTCAATAAAAAGAGCGTCGACTCCATCGTGTCAGAGAAGAAGAACATCTCACTCTGATCCTCCTCCGAGCTTCTTCCACGCCCTCCACGGGTCCGGCCACAGAAACCTGCTCCAGACGAGTCATGTGAAGACCTTCAAGGATGTTTCTGGTTCCTCAACTATACCTGGTTGCTCTTCTCTCCCGCCGCGTTGTGTCGGTTGGAGTCGGGGAAGTGGATGTGGCAGGAAGTGACCTCCATGACCTTCTTGATGTTCCCGCCGCCTTTCCCGATGACGTGCGAGTGTTCGGTGTGAGCCACGTCCATCTTCAGGGTCACTTTGTTGACCTGCCAGGATAGAACTCTGTTGACCAACATCTAGAACCCAAGTGATGCCTTCAGCTTTCACAGCATTGAACATTTATAGCATTAAGATCCTGTTTTTATCTTCATGTGTTTTTATTGTTTTTATTGTGTGAATGTTGTTCATTTAAGTGTTTTTCATGACAAAATACTCAATAATAATTTCGTGTTTAATGTGTTTAAAAAACAATTTCAAAATACATTGCAATATGAAAATATATAGTTCATTCTTTTTGTATTTTGTTTTCCTCTAGCGAATATCTTGATATATTTTTTGTTCTCTTTGGACGTTAAAGTATTTGAAACTTGTTAAAATTTTAAAAAATGAATTGAGAAAATGTTCAACTTTATGAAATAAAGTGAGATTCATCACCTTATAACACTTTTGAAAGGTGTTATTTAAATAAAAGTCTACAATTCCTATATCAAAGTGTGGACACAAGGGGGCGCCACAAGCAATGTTTTCAATCCTTCATATCACTGCTTATATATCGCTGCTTCTTTTTTTTTTAATGTTAAACATTTGTTTTAAAGTTGTGTTCAAAATACTACGTTCAACTATGTTTTATACCAAGTGTGGACACAAGGGGGAGCCAGAATCAATGTTTTCAATCTTACACGCTGCTGCCTAAAGTATCATGATTATCATTTACCATAAATGTAGAAAACAATTGTTTTAAAAAAATTGTTTTCAAAAATATAGACTAGCTTTAAACCGTTATAAAAAGTTTAATGTTTTACGATAAAAAAATGTTTTTCTTAATTTAAAGAAAATCAAGTCAATATTTCTGTCAGTTGTTGACTGATATGTAAACATAGGAAAGACATGATTATGATTTAACATAAAATTAGGAAAGTACAAGCTAAAATAGATACAATAGTATTTAAAAAATATAAAATATTTGTTAAAAATATCAAAACATAATTAAAAAAAAAAAAAAAGTAAATGCATTTGATATTTTTCAGTTCGATATTAGAAAAATATGCAGTTGAAAAGTTAAAACTCATGTTACACGATGAAAAGAATAATACTTGTGTTGTCTCTGGGTCAAGGTGAACGACCTTAAGGGATACCTCAAACACATTTGTTTCTTTGGCCTCCGGGACACCTTGACCCTGAGATAACACAACAGTTAAGAAAATCCACAATTCTTAATACCGACCTTAGGACACCAGGGGGAGCTATTAACAATGTTTACCATCTAACATATCAATCGTTCAGGTAAGAAAGACAGTGTTAGCATTTTAGCATTTAGCATAACAGCAGGAAATAAGAAAAAATCACTTGTGTTAAAAATCGTTACAATCTCTGACTTTTTCCGAAGTAGAATAAACAATAATAAAAAAGTTTTGTTTAGTATTTCTGTCAGTTCGTTGACTCTTTGATATTTGAAAACATCTTAACAGTTTTAAAGAGTAAAAAGACATGTTTATTTTTAATTATTTCTAACCTTGTAGATTAATTTTAGTTCAAAACAAATTGAATTAATTAATAACATTTTTTATTTGACTTTTATTCATCTTTTGATATTATTTTTTGTTATATGTTGTCATTTGCTACTTGTGTGTGTTTTACTCTTAAAATACTAAGAAAATAATAAGAAAATATAAAACTACTCATTTGTGTTGTTAATTCATTAAAAACATGTCAAAATAAAAGCCTCACTCTTGTCTCTAATACGTCCAGTATCTTCCGTTTCGCTTCCAGAACTTGACTTCTCTTCCCCTCCACCTTCACGTGTGGATCTAAAAGGATTGAAAATGTTTTTTAAAACCTTTTCTTTAATAAAAAAAAAGCTACTTTCGTTACCTTTCTTTGACTTGGCGCCGATCTTCAACTTTGACGGCCATTTCACCTGCGTGTGCGTTTCTTTCATCACCTGCAACACAATGAGTCGTAACAGCGAGTGTCGGGAAGAAACTCCCGTCGTTCCCAGACTCGATCAACAGAGCCCAGAGCGACAACACAATAGCGTCGCACACAGTGAGTCATTGTCGTAAAAAAAAACCTGCGATCAGTGACGACAGCAGGAGCTTAAAAGTTCGACTCACCCTCTGGAAAAACTCTTCGCCCGTTTCCACGTCTCCGTGTTTAGGGGCTGAAAAATAAATAAATAAATATTGCGGTGAACGTGTTGTGTTCTCGAGCCCGAGTGAGTCAAACAAGAAGAACAAAGTGTCTGCTGGAGCACAAAGAGATGTTTTAAAAGGCCATCTCTTGGAGCTGACATTTACAGGGTACACCCCCCACACCCCCCATCTCTCCGGGCAACAGGGCTCAGAGTCGAGGAATGGAACCAGAAGATTTGAGGGGGGGTTAATAGGGTGGGGGGTCCACAAATGATCCTGGAGACCAATAACACTGATGGCATTCGTGACACACAGACCCCCCACTCACTGACGTCAACACTTGTTTGTCAGCCGTCGTTGATTTATCTTCATGATACTAATGAGTTTGAAGGTTTCAAATTTGATTCGTTAATGTATTAGTATTTAATGCGATGTGTCAACAATACGATACGATACGATACAATACGATACGATACGATGCGATGCGATACAATATGATTCGGTACGGTACGGTACGGTATGGACGGTACGGTACGGTAAGGTACGGTACGGTACAATACCATGTGATGCGATACAATGCGATACAGTACGATACATTACGATACAATGCAAATACGATACAATGCGATGCAATAGGATGCAATACGATAACGTACAATACGATGCGATGCAATGTGATACAATGCGATGCGATACAATACGATGCAATACTATACAATGTGATACTATACTTACGCGATGCGATGCGATGTGATGTGATGCGATACGATACGATATAATACGATACGATACGATACGTTACAATACTATACGATGCGATACAATACGATACGATGCAATGTGATACAATTCGATGCGATACAATACGATGCAATACAATACGATGCAATACTATACGATGCGATACTATACTTACGCGATGCGATGCGATGTGATGTGGTGCGATACGATACGATATAATACGATACGATACGATACGATACGATGCGATATAATACGATACGATACGATACAATACGATACGATGCGATACAATGCGATACAATGCGATGCGATACAATACTATACGATGCGATACAATGCGATGCGATACAATACTATACGATGCGATACTATAAAACACGATGCGATGCGACGCGCCATGCGATGCCATACCATATGGTACTATATGATACAATACAATACAATCCGATACGACACAATACGATGCGATACGATGCGATACGATACAATACAATGCGATGCGATGTCATGCAATACGATACGATATGATACCATATAAAGTAAGCGGTATGTTAAATTAAATTATGACCAAAAATAAATAAATACATTAAAAAAAACTATATAAAGTGAAGCTCAAACATTATGTATAATAATAACATTCTGTACAAATGGACTGAGCTGCAGACCTGTCACTCGTGGCTCAGCGAGGACACCCCGACACTAACATCCGTCCTGAAGATCCCACAGTAGCAGCAGGAAGAAGCCGTTCGTCATAAAGCTGCCAGCCGGAGATAAGTTAGGGGCGCACGAGCGCGACTCTCCAGACGTGGGAGATAATGCCGACAATACTCGTGAATCCACAAACCGCTGCGGCTCGTAAATCACTGCGACACTGAGGGAGGAACTTTTTAAGGTGGTTTCAGATGATGGTGCGGAGGAGACACCAGGTCCTCGGAATGTGAGGGGAAGTGGATTCATGAGGAAGTTTGATTTCATCGTTTGTCTCGTGGAAATACTGCTGTATACGAGCTGTATGGGGTCATTTCAGCCTCCCATTAAAAACTGTGATATGGAACCCCCCCCCTTACTCAGTATGTAATATACATGGTTTGAATTCTATAAACACACACTCAAAACCAATATAGTATAGATATAATATGTGTGTGTAAGAGAAAAACTACATAAGGGGCCTGTGAAAGGAAGTAGGGGCTTGAAAGAGCAGGTGGAGGGGCCTGAGAATACAGGTTTGCAGCCTGTTTTGCATAAAGTAGTTGTGAGACACGCTTTACATCCTAGACGTCAAACTCAAGGCCCGGGGGCTAAATCTGGCCCTCCAAGGGTCAAGATGCTCGCAGTAAGTCCATGTATATTAACACGATACGCTACGATACGATCCGTACAATGTGATGCGATGCGATGCGATGCGATGCGATGCGATGCGATGCGATGCGATGCGATGCGATGCGATGCGATGCGATGCGATACGATGCGATACGTTCGATGCGATACGATGCGATACGATACGATACGATGCGATGCGATGACACGACGCTGATACGATACGATACGATACGATGCGATGCGATAAAAGATACGATGCGATGCGATGCGATACGATACGATACGATACGATATGATACGAAATGCTGTGATACGATACAATATGATACGATACGATGTCGATACGATATGATACGATAAGGTCATGTGATACGATACGATGCGATACGATACGGTGCGATGCGATGCGATACGATGTCGATACGATACGGTACGGCACGGTGCGATACGATACGATACGATACGATACGATACGATACGATACGTACGATACGTACGATACGTACGATACGTACGATACAATACACTGCGATGCGATCCGTAAGATACGATACCATAAGCTACGACACAATACGCTACAATACGATACGATACAATATGCTACGATACGATCCATACGATACAATACAATACGATAGGATATGATACAAAATGCTGTGATACCATACAATATGCTACGACACGATCTGTACGACACAATATTCTACGATAAGATCTGTACGATACAATACGATACGATACGATACGGTACGGTACGGTACGGTACGGTACGGTACGGTACGGTACGGTACGGTACGGTACGGTACGGTACGATACGGTACGATACGATACGATACGATACGATACGATACGATACGATACGATACGATACGATACGTACAATGTGATACGATGCGATACGATGTGATGCGATACAATGTGATACGATACGGTACGATACGATACGATACGATACGATTCGATACGATGCGTGCGATGCGATACGATGCGATGCGATGCGATGCGATGCGATGCGATACGATGCGATGCGATACGATACGATACGATGCGATGCGATACGATACGATACGATACGATACGATACGATACGATACGATACGATACGATACGATACGATACGTACGATACAATACACTGCGATGCGATCCGTAAGATACCATACCATAAGCTACGATACAATACGCTACAATACGATAAGATACAATATGCTTTGATACGATCCGTACGATACAATACAATACGATAGGATATGATACAAAATGCTGTGATACCATACAATATGCTACGACACGATCTGTACGACACAATATGCTATGATAAGATCTGTACTATACAATACGATACGATACAATAT
Source organism: Callionymus lyra (assembly GCA_016630915.1). Classification (NCBI taxonomy): domain Eukaryota; kingdom Metazoa; phylum Chordata; class Actinopteri; order Syngnathiformes; family Callionymidae; genus Callionymus; species Callionymus lyra. The sequence goes on from JACEEU010000687.1 coordinate 22,638,411, forward strand.
GATACTATACAATACGATAAAGGATAGGATACGATCTGAACGATCGCTACGATACCATACGATACGATGCGATGCTATGCGATGCGATACGATACGATACGATATGATATGATATGATACGATACGATACGATATGATGCTATGCGATACGATATGATATGATACGATACGATACGATACGATGCGATGCGATGCGATGCGATGCGATACGATGCGATACGATACGATACGATACGACGATACGATACGATACGATACGATACGATACGATACGATACGATGCGATGCGATACGATGCGATGCGATGTGATATGATATATATTCTATATATATATGGTGTGATGAGATACGATAAGATAGAAGTGATACGACACGATCCGTACGATACGACGACAGAGCCAACAGAGCTTATTGACGTCTACAGTTATACAGACACTCACAAAACGAGAATAAACTTAAGTAAAAGAAAAAAATAATTGTAATTGTATAAAGATAACAAAAACAGGATTATTTAGATAAATCTTGCCTCCAAAAATGAACATAAACATCATCAGAGTCAAAGTTACTGTTTCAGAAGGTTTTGAGTAGTTTTTGTGGAGGAAAATTGATATAATACCTTATATTTACCAAACTTTCTGAAACAGGAAGTAAGACTCTGGCGGTGCTTTTTATTTTTTGTAAAACTTTATCACAGAAAAAAAAGTTTTTTAAACAGTTGTCATGACACAAAACTGGTTGACATTTTTGTTGTTTTTACTTTCAGGTGATGGAAAGATTTACTTTTGGTTTTCAGCTAATACTTTTTTTATATATACATATATTTTTGTTCTCTTTTGTGTAAGAGTTCGACTCAAACGCTACATTAGAATCAAGAAGAAATAAAATATTTGTCTTTACCGTACAACATGCTCTCCAGCTTCTTCCTGTCGATCCTGAACCTCTCCTCCACCCACTCCGGGTCCAAACTCTCTCCTTCCTTCTTGGCCTCCTCCTCGTTCTCTCCATCACTTGGGGTTCTGCTGGGCTCAGACGGTTCCGCTGAGTCGGGTTCTAGGCTAGTGTCCGGGTCAGGCTTCTGGGCCGCTGTCGTGGTCTCTGAGGCCATAGCAGGAACGGAGCCTTTCGTCAGTGTTGGTGTGAAGATGTGTGACCAGGGCGACCAGTGGGAGAGAATATAGTGGGTGAGAGACCCCCCCCCCCGACCCGTCACCCCCTCTCTTACCTCCAACCCCCTCTTCCCTTCTTTAGTACACAAATTTGACCTTTCTCACCCATTCTCTCTCACAATGTGGGGCGGGAGGAACATTTACAAAACTGTGTTTCACTCGTTTGATCGATTCAACAACGTTTTACGCTTTAATTTCTGCCTTAAAAGTTGTTTTTAACGTGTAATCTTGTGCTTCTTGGAAGGAAAGGGTCGAGTATCCATTGTTTTTGTGTAGCATGACAAGTCTACACACTCTTATTACACAACTTATGTATCAAAACACTTTTTTTTGGTCAAATAGGAGAATCAGGACAAATAAAAACCACTCAAATCTGCCGTGATCCAGAATCAACCTGGTGCAGATGATGAGGAGAGTCGTGGTGTGAAGCGACACACACACACACACACACACACACACACACACACACACACACACACACACACACACACACACACACACACAAAAACACGAAACCCTGAACTTTACACACACCGACATGCGCAGCTAAGAAAATAAGTCCACAGCTGTTTGACCCTGAAGATTAAAAAGTTCACGATTGAAACAGGAAGAGATGAAGATGAAGCTTCGACATAATAAACAATTTATGACATGATTGAAAATGTAAACTTGTGATTTTTTTAAATACTGTATTTTATCTACATTTGGACATTTTGATATATTTTCTATGACATATTTAAACATTATTATAATTATTTTTGGTTTGTTTAATTTTACTTTTAGTTTTTTTTCATCTTGCATCCTTTTTCAAAATTTAATTACATTTTTTTTATTAATTAAAAAGTAATTAAAAAACCAAGAAAAACAAAATGAATGAACTAAAACTTTATTTTTAATTGTTTTCATTATTAATTTCAACAGATAACATAAACATATAACATGTTCTCTGGTTGGTATTTCTCTTTCTTCAAAATATTTTTAAGTATATCGGAGAAATGCTTTAAAAAAATTAAACCTATTTTAATCATAGTTTATATATATTTATAAATAAACATTGTTGGTTATTTAGCTTTGTTCATAATGTCATCTAGTTAACTGTTTTATTTTATTTAATTATTTCTATTGGCTTGATTTTTTATAAAACGTTTAGACTTTAATTTTAACATAACCATAGAAAAGAAATAAGAGTAAAATAATCTCTGTAAATTGTATAAATAAAAAGGAAAAAAAGTGTTTTGTAGTCTTGAAGAAAATAAAAGGGTCATGTGTAAACATACACTATAATTTATAATCATTGAATTTATAATATATCGAGGTCACCATGCTCTCCGTCATTCAACCACACGGGGGCGCTGCTGCCACACACCTTCGCTGCATTGCGTCATCAACAAGAACTTCCGGGTCGCGGCACAAGCGTCGGGGGCTCGTGACAGCTTTTTATTTACTATTTTTAAACTGAAGCTTGACTTAAACAAACGTGCGTTTGTGTCCCTAAAACCTTTAAATGGAGCTGAAATTAGGCTGAAATTGACGTAAAACCGCAACAATGTGGAGAGTTCAAGGACTCGTGAGTCGAGGTGAGTCCAAGTTACTTTCATGACCTTTTTAAGAGATGTTTTTTTAACAAACTGCGAATAATATGAAGAGTAATGTTGAAATAAAGGGTTTAAAATGTTTGTTGTAGATTTAATCTTGACATTTATGTACTGAATTAGTTGCATAAGACGAGGTTTGTTGTGTTTAATGTGTGTGTTTGTTGCTGCTGCACCTGTCAGGTGAGTTCTCACCTGAGTTCTCACCTGTCAGGTGTGTTTCTGTCGTCAGGAGTTACTATTGTTGTTTAAAATAATCACTGAAAATGTAAATAATAAACATTATTATTAAAGTGCAGACCCTCGTGGTTTTATCTATAAATAAAAATCCAAAAATACACACATCGTCTCAGCTCGTTTTATAACAGTGTTTTGTGTATTTGTCCAAATAAATTACCAGTTAAATATGATTTAATCATTTACTATTATTAGTTAATAATTGTCTTAAGTTCTCTGAAGTTTAGAATGTTTTACGGTTAAAAAAGTCATTGTTTAACCTTTGCAAACATGTTTTATTCAATGTTTTCTAGTGTTTATGTTTCCTCAACTTAAACTCAACTAGTTTTAATAACATCCGATTTTGAAGAATAATAAACTAAATAATTTTAACCTTTTTTTTGTTTATGAATTTAGGGAGATATAAAAGTAAATCGTCATCGCTTCACAAAGAAACCTCTGCAGATGAGAATATATTTATTATAATTATTATTATTATTATTATTATTATTATTATTATTATTATTATTATTATTATTGTTATTATTGTTGTTGTTGTTGTTTTAATGCTTAAGAACTTGTTGTGATGATGATGGTGATTCAAAAAGGTGTTTTTAATTTGCAGATAATGTTAACAGAAATAAATAAGGTTTATATTTCTTGCTGTAGATAATTTCTATACTGATTATAATGTATAATATTAAATTGTACAATTGTGAGTTTGGGGCAAGAGTGGAGTAAAAGTATCATGACGTTCTGTTCTATGTTAATCTTTGTATCCTTTGTCTTTGTTATTTTTCTTTGAATTAATCAATGTAACCTTTTTAAACACATTTGATTAAATATTGTATTTGCAGTGACGCCTCAATCTTGTATGTTTACCAAGAGAAAATGAGGAATAACAAACTCAACTAAATGATTGTATTATTTATTTTTTTGTTGATAAATTTGGACCAAATGTCAAAGTTATTCTCCTTTGTTACACAAAGGATAAGAATGTTTATTCATATTATTTAATGTTTAAAGGGCACCTAATGTGTTGATTTAAGTGTGTCTTAAATGGTTCTAGGACCTCTATTATACTCTATTATACTCCATTATACTCCATTATATTCATCAGTTTCTTTTTGCACAAAACTATAATTTAATAAAGATATTTACATTAGAAAATACGCTTAAGCCCCGCCCACTTAAAATGCATTGTTTTGGCTGAGAAGAAGCCTCGTCCAAGAAACCACGCCCACTCTGCTCTGATTGGTCACAAAAACACGAGTTGCATTCAAGGACTCTCGTAAATTTCAAACTCAGCCCTGAAACTCCCGTTTTGTACATAAAAAACGAATAATAAAAATAAGGTTTGCTGCTCAATGTACACATTATGAAAACACTTAAAGGCAGAAGTAACTCTCACCATGTTTAAATAAATAATTAATTTGTTTCACGATTAAAATGTAGGTACTTCACTGATTTAGGGCTTCTAGGGGAGGAGTTTTCACCAGAGTGATGTCAGAATGTTTAATTTAAACCGTGATCTCGTTTGACGAGACTTCAGACGAGAACTTTATTAAGTAATAACCTCAATGTTGAAGACTTGAACATTTACAGCATGTGAATAAGTCAGTTGTGTTTTCACATCAGGTTCCCTTTAAAACAAATCCACGTAACGATGACAGTAAACTTATGTTTCCAGGTCGATATCTTCTGATCTCATTAAATGTTTCGGTTTCATTTCAGTGCTTCATCGATGTCACGCCAATTCTTCTCTGAGACATGTGGAGGACGAGTTCATCAACTCGTCGTCGGCGCTCGCCGCCTCTCGGCAGTCCCAGGACGGCAGGTACTGGACACGTCCGTCCTCGACCCAGACTCGCCACGTTGATGATGCGACGCCATGACTTTTGTATAGAAGTTTGACCTTTTTTTTTTTTAAAGATCACCTTCCTCGCATCAGAAGTATCGCACGACATACAGATGTGATTGTTCAGGAAGATGCATCAGAAGAAAAAGTCACAGGACTTGACTAAAGTTTTATTTTATTGTTTTAAATTTTATAAAATATCGTCTGCTCACCTGAACTCTTGAGGCTTCTTGCCAGTTAGGTCGTCAGTTTCAAATCACTTATACTAGAAACAAGGACATAGTTTCACAACAACAGATGAAAAAAAAACGATATACGAAAACACCGGTAAAGTTAAATTGTTCATATTGTTCATCTTTACACAGTAAAGGAAATGATTGATCGAGTATGACTTTCGTCTTTCGTCCCACTGGTTGCGAACAGATAGCAGCGGCTACTTTGCCAACCCTTGGACTGACATCAACATAGTAACACCTACTAGAGGGAGGGGCTTGAGAGAGCAGGTGTGCAGGCTCACAAGTTACAAACAGAGATTGTGTTCTGGACATTTTTATCACTCGGTATGTTATACACATGGATGGAATTTCATTGAAATGACAAGTTTTACATTAGTGGTGGTGGGACGGGGGGGACGGGGTCCCTTTGCAACCCCTGGACAGACTCATAATAACACCTATGCTGTGTCTCAAATTGCATACTAATCTTAGTATGCTAGAAGTTAGTATATTTTAGTATATACTAACTATAGAAATCTCCGCAGATAATTCTCAAATCAAACCCTGAACTACACACTAACAAGAAATCACATGACAGCTTCTTCTTCTACTTCTATTTAAAATTTCAAGAGCTGTTTGAACTATCGCCACCTCTGGAAATATTGCAACTTTGGAAAAAGAAATAAAGAAAAATATGAGAATTAAATAATGAGATATTTAAGCTGGTATCAGAGGAGACTTTTATCCTCTACTCTGAAAATACACATTTAAGTATATATATAAGATTATATAATCTTTTTAACTACTAAAATGGCTGTTTATATGGTTAGTTCCATTGAATATTTTTGGGTGTTAGTATAATTTATATATGATAAATTTATATAAAATTAAAACTAACTATAAAAATATAATTTATAATATATTTAAAAGATAGAATGTAGCAGAGCATGTAGCTACTAGCTGCAAAGAAAGGACTTGAGGGAGCAGGTGTACAAATGGAATTCTGGAAATATTTCGGTGTGTTATACACATGGTTTGAGTTTTATCTAAATTACAAGTTTTAAAACGAATGTTTGGGGTTTTTTTAGGGATGGGGGGATGGGGTGCAGGCTCTTCCTTGATTTTCTGGAACTCCTGTGTTGTTCTCAGTGTTATCTTGACCTTTAAAGTATATACTTTATTGAATTTTGTTTTGATTGTTTAAGCTTTTTGTGACCCTGGTCTGGGAAAGCGCTATATAAATACAAATTACTTACTTACTTACTTTACCACCCCTGGATAGACTGATAATAACGCCTACAGGTAGGAGAGGTAGGGGCTTGAGAGAGCAGGTGGAAGTCTGAAAGTAGGGGCTTGAGAGAGCAGCTGGAAGGGCCTAAGATGGCAGGTGTGCAACCAGATTGCACCCCTGTTACAGTCATAACCCTGGTCCTATGAATATGGGTGACCTCCCAATGCAACCCATTGCGACAGCCGGTAGAGGGCAGAGCATGCATGAAGTGGAACTGCTGTTTAAAATGAGGAGAAAAATAAGCTAGATTTATCCATTTCCATTATTCAAGAGCAGATTCTGAATCAGAATTAAATGGATTTTAAAAAGTGGTTTCAGCTCGAATCAGACGTGCTCATGAATCTGAAGGACCTGAGGCTCGACAGAAGGTAGTCAAAAGTGTCATCTGTCTCTTCCTCCACGACTTTACAAAAAACAAACGTCTCTTCTTTCACTCGAGAGAAAAAGAGGAACAATTTCTGTTCATTTTCTACTGAAAGTCGTCAAGGAATCGAAGATGTCGGATCCTGACGTCGCGTCTCTTCCCAACCGCTCAATTATTTTTCCCGTCCAGCAAGAATCAATTTGATTTGGCTGTGATAGTTCCTGTGTGTGTGTGTGTGTGTGTGCGCTCAAGATTGTGTGTTTGACGTGTGTGTGTTTCCGATGTAATTGATTTTCACCGCGAGGCTGATTATTGGTCTCAGTTCTCAGAAGGAAGGCGACGACAGACGGAGGAAGAAGTCGAGGACGTTTCACTTCGACCACAGCGAGCTTCCTCCCCTACACCACCCTGGATGCAGTTCGATGGGTTCGTTGCACTGGTTTAAATTGAATTAATTTAACTTAAAGAAAGTTTAAACACTGGTTTAGATCTCACTCTCTTCAACCACACGGACGGAAGGATCGGGCTCTCTGATTGGACGAAAATCTTCTTACACTAACGACACTTTAAAAATCCCTTTGGATCATTTATTAAAACGTATTTTCAAAGGCTTTTTTTTTTTTTTTTTTTTTTCTCCTCCCCCCCCCCCCCTCCCCCCTTTTTTTTTCCCCCCCCTTTTTTTCCCCCCCCCCCCCCCCCCCCCCCCCCCCAAAAAAAAAAAAAAAAACCCCCCAAAAAAAAAAACCACACCCCCCCCAAAAAAAAAAAAAAAAAAAAAAAAAAAAAAAAAAAAAAAAAAAAAAAAAAAAAAAAAAAAAAAAAAAAAAAAAAAAAAAAAAAAAAAAAAAAAAAAAAAAAAAAAAAAAAAAAAAAAAAAAAAAAAAAAAAAAAAAAAAAAAAAAAAAAAAAAAAACCCCAAAAAAAAAAAAAAAAAAAAAAAAACCAAAAAAAAAAAAACCAAAAAAACAAAAACCACCCCCACAAAAAAAATATCCCCCCCCCCCAAAAAAAAAACCCCCCCCCCAAAACCCCCCCCCCCCAAAAAAAAATTTTTTTTTCTCCCCCCCTCCCCAAACCCCAGGAACCCCCAAACCCCAACCAAAAAAAAAATTTTTTTTTTCTTCCCCCCCCCCCCCTTTAACCCAAAACAAAAAACCCCCCAAAAAAAAATATTTTCCCCTTTTTTTTTTTCCCGGGGCCCCCCCCCCCCCCCCCCCCCCCCCCCCCCCTTTTGCAAGGGGGGCGGGCCCCCCCCCCCAAGAGCCAAGGAAAGGGGACCCACACCCCCCCCTTTTTTGGGGGTCTTCGGGGCCCCAGGGACAATTTAAAATTTCTTATCCCAGATCTTACTGTATATAATTCAATTAATAATTAATTTGTAATATAAGTATATTATATAATTACAGGTGGAATTATTACTCAAGTCGTGGTGCATTTGTTTTTGTTTATTTGACGAGTAACACAAATACAACATAATAGTAATAAATCGTGCATTTTTAACTTTCTCAATCCACAGTTAACTAGTTGTACTTTTCTGAGAATTAAAAGAAAATTACATTTAAAAAAAAAAAGATTTTTCATGAAGTCTCGTCTTCCTGCTTTGATTAAACATATTTGTATTTACAGCGCCATCCAGTGGTCAACTGCGCTCATTGTTTGCACTCGCTCCATCTCTTATTTATAGTTTTCACTAGTGCTGAACGATTATTTTCCGAAATATTGCGATTATTTATATGATTATTTCCTTTTTTATTCATTTTTATGATGTAAATAGTATGTAATACATGATTACCTTTACAGTAAAATGTATTTTGTGATTCTCAAGATAAAGTTATTTAGCCATTTTTTTTGCCATTTATATTAATGAGTCAATAATAAATCACACTAACTTTAGTGCAGAGTTAAAAATAAAAAAAGTCATTCAGTCATTATTCTTTTTTACTGCACGTTTGCACAGTTTCCCTTGTATTTGGGTGCATCTCCTGTGATACACAATAATAAATTATCATTTACACAATTTGAATTGTGTGATTGAATAAGGTAACTTTTAGCACACAAACACACTTATAAACTGTATTTCCTTCTTAAATATGGGCTTTAAATGAAGCTATTGCAACAAAATACAACGTCATAGTTTCAATGCTGATCCATTAAAAGTATTATAATTTAAATATTGTGATTAAAACCTTTGATTTGTTCCCTGAAACTGTCGTATCTCTTCACTCGTCTCAGGGAGCGGCTGCGGTTCTGTTCGTGCAGATCTGCAGGAGGATCCATTCTCAGTTCTCCCCGGGCTCAGAACTCGCTCCGGCACCAGGAGGAGGGACTCGAACCCAATCCGTCGCGTTACAGAAGTGTGGATATCATCTGCTGTTTGAAACCTGTGAGTCCGAGAGGAACAACTTTTTACCCTCGTCGTCTGTTAACGTCTCTCTTCCGTCAGTGTCCAGGAACGTTCTCCCCGGAGGAAGAAGCTCGTCGTCGCTGCTGCTGCTCAGTCCAGATCCCAGCCTCGACGACGGGAACCTTCAGGCCAGTGATCCGGATCTTCTGACTCGCGTCCCGGAGCAGCGAGCAGACGCAGGAGTCTCTTCTACCAGGTCCGTCACAACAGATGGTCATAATCTTTTTGACTCTCGAAGGGCGACCATCAGTCTATTATACGCTTCTGAAATAACTTAATAATATATTATTATAGTTAATAATTACATTAGTTACATGCCTTTAATACACTGAGCATTTAACCTTTAACCGAGATTGATTGCATTTCATTTCATTAATCCTTGGGTTATCTCTGGGTCAAGGTGACCCGACATCCAAAAACGAATATGTTTGTAGTATCCCTCGTGATATCTATGGGTTAATGTGACCCGAAGGCCCTGAAACGAATGTGTTTGTAGTATCCCTTGTGATATCCCTGGGTCAATGTGACCCGAAGGCCCTGAAACAAATGTGTTTGTAGTATCCCATGTGTTATCTCTGGGTCAATGTGACCCGAAGGCCCTGAAACGAATGTTTGTAGTATCCCTTGGGTTATCTCTGGGTCAATGTGACCCGAAGGCCCTGAAACGAATATGTTTGTAGTATCCCTTGTGATATCTCTGGGTCAATGTGACCCGAAGGCCCTGAAACTAATGTGTTTGTAGTATCCCTTGTGATATCTCTGGGTCAATGTGACCCGAAGGCCCTGAAACAAATGTGTTTGTAGTATCCCTTGTGTTATCTCTGGGTCAAGGTGACCCGAAGGCCCTGAAACAAATGTGTTTGTAGTATCCCTTGGGTTATCTCTGGGTCAAGGTGACCTGAACATCCAAAAACAAATGTGTTTGTAGTATACCTTGTGTTATCTCTGGGTCTAGGTGACCCGAAGGCCCTGAAACAAATGTGTTTGTAGTATCCCATGTGTTATCTCTGGGTCAATGTGACCCGAAGGCCCTGAAACAAATGTGTTTGTAGTATCCCTTGGGTTATCTCTGGGTCAAGGTGACCCGAAGGCCCTGAAACAAATGTGTTTGTAGTATCCCTTGTGTTATCTCTGGGTCAAGGTGACCCGAAGGCCCTGAAACAAATGTGTTTGTAGTATCCCTTGTGTTATCTCTGGGTCAATGTGACCCGAAGGCCCTGAAACAAATGTGTTTGTAGTATCCCTTGTGTTATCTCTGGGTCAATGTGACCCGAAGGCCCTGAAACTAATGTGTTTGTAGTATCCCTTGTGATATCTCTGGGTCAATGTGACCCGAAGGCCCTGAAACAAATGTGTTTGTAGTATCCCTTGGGTTATCTCTGGGTCAAGGTGACCTGAACATCCAAAAACAAATGTGTTTGTAGTATACCTTGTGTTATCTCTGGGTCAAGGTGACCCGAAGGCCCTGAAACAAATGTGTTTGTAGTATCCCATGTGTTATCTCTGGGTCAATGTGACCCGAAGGCCCTGAAACAAATGTGTTTGTAGTATCCCATGTGTTATCTCTGGGTCAATGTGACCCGAAGGCCCTGAAACAAATGTGTTTGTAGTATCCCTTGTGTTATCTCTGGGTCAAGGTGACCCGACCTCCACCACCGCTCACGCATTTTTGGAAGCCAAGGAGGTCGTTCACCTTGACCAAGAGACGACACAAGGGATACCACAGACGCATTTGTTTCAGGGCCTTCGGGTCACATTGACACAGAGATAGAACAAGGATTAATGAAATTAAATACAATCAATTAAAATAAAATACATTACCATAAAATAGCATATCAATAATGAATTATTAATAAAAAATAAAAATAAAAATGTATTATGTATGTGCCATGTTAAAGTAGTGTCTGTTATTTTATTTAATGTTTAATGAAAAAACCTTAAACGAATGAACAAGTTTTTTTCTTGTCGACAGAAGATGACTCGGAGCTTCTGGAATCGTTTCCTCTGCAGAACGACGGCTCAAAACACAACCAAGAGTCAATCAATGCTGATCAGAAGGTAAAAAAAACATAATTTCTGTTCAATATCTGGAGTTTTCTTGTGTAACATGTCGAAACACAGGAGTTCACGGGTGAAGAGAAACTAACGGCAGCAGCTCTGAACCTCGGACACGTCGAGGACGCGAGTGTCTCGGTCGTCCTGAACATCATGGGTAACTTAAGAAGCGTGTTTGAGGATCTTAGGGTTCATGGTTTCACACGTTGTCTCGTTGTTCCTTCTTCCAGGTCTGGAACAAGCCAGGAGAGGAAACCATGAGGAAGCGTTTCACTGTTTCCTCGCCGCAGCTCAGAAGAACTACTGCAAAGCTCAGTTCAACACGGCCGTGTGTTTCGAACGAGGACGAGGAGTTCAAGCTGACATGGAGAAGGTGACGCTTTTCTCCTGTGTTCCTCGACTCTCGTGTTCCTCGACTCTAGTGTTCCTCGACTCTCGTGTTCCTCGACTCTAGTGTTCCTCGACTCTTGTGTTCCTCGACTCTTGTGTTCCTCGACTCTAGTGTTCCTCGACTCTCGTGTTCCTCGACTCTCGTGTTCCTCGACTCTAGTGTTCCTCGACTCTTGTGTTCCTCGACTCTTGTGTTCCTCGACTCTTGTGTTCCTCGACTCTAGTGTTCCTCGACTCTCGTGTTCCTCGACTCTCGTGTTCCTCGACTCTCGTGTTCCTCGACTCTCGTGTTCCTCGACTCTAGTGTTCCTCGACTCTAGTGTTCCTCGACTCTAGTGTTCCTCGACTCTTGTGTTCCTCGACTCTTGTGTTCCTCGACTCTAGTGTTCCTCGACTCTAGTGTTCCTCGACTCTCGTGTTCCTCGACTCTCGTGTTCCTCGACTCTAGTGTTCCTCGACTCCCGTGTTCCTCGACTCTCGTGTTCCTCGACTCTCGTGTTCCTCGACTCTCGTGTTCCTCGACTCTCGTGTTCCTCGACTCTCGTGTTCCTCGACTCTCGTGTTCCTCGACTCTCGTGTTCCTCGACTCTAGTGTTCCTCGACTCTAGTGTTCCTCGACTCTAGTGTTCCTCGACTCTAGTGTTCCTCGACTCTAGTGTTCCTCGACTCTCGTGTTCCTCGACTCTCGTGTTCCTCGACTCTCGTGTTCCTCGACTCTAGTGTTCCTCGACTCTAGTGTTCCTCGACTCTAGTGTTCCTCGACTCTTGTGTTCCTCGACTCTTGTGTTCCTCGACTCTTGTGTTCCTCGACTCTTGTGTTCCTCGACTCTAGTGTTCCTCGACTCTTGTGTTCCTCGACTCTAGTGTTCCTCGACTCCTGTGTTCCTCGACTCCTGTGTTCCTCGACTCTCGTGTTCCTCGACTCCTGTGTTCCTCGACTCTAGTGTTCCTCGACTCTAGTGTTCCTCGACTCTAGTGTTCCTCGACTCTAGTGTTCCTCGACTCTCGTGTTCCTCGACTCTAGTGTTCCTCGACTCCTGTGTTCCTCGACTCCTGTGTTCCTCGACTCTAGTGTTCCTCGACTCTAGTGTTCCTCGACTCTAGTGTTCCTCGACTCCTGTGTTCCTCGACTCCAGTGTTCCTCGACTCTAGTGTTCCTCGACTCTAGTGTTCCTCGTCTGTTCCTCGACTCCAGTGTTCCTCGACTCTAGTGTTCCTCGACTCTAGTGTTCCTCGACTCTCGTGTTCCTCGACTCTAGTGTTCCTCGACTCTAGTGTTCCTCGACTCTTGTGTTCCTCGACTCTAGTGTTCCTCGACTCTAGTGTTCCTCGACTCTAGTGTTCCTCGACTCTAGTGTTCCTCGACTCTTGTGTTCCTCGACTCTTGTGTTCCTCGACTCTAGTGTTCCTCGACTCTTGTGTTCCTCGACTCTAGTGTTCCTCGACTCTAGTGTTCCTCGACTCTTGTGTTCCTCGACTCTTGTGTTCCTCGACTCTAGTGTTCCTCGACTCTTGTGTTCCTCGACTCTTGTGTTCCTCGACTCTTGTGTTCCTCGACTCTAGTGTTCCTCGACTCTAGTGTTCCTCGACTCTCGTGTTCCTCGACTCTAGTGTTCCTCGACTCTAGTGTTCCTCGACTCTCGTGTTCCTCGACTCTAGTGTTCCTCGACTCTTGTGTTCCTCGACTCTAGTGTTCCTCGACTCTAGTGTTCCTCGACTCTTGTGTTCCTCGACTCTTGTGTTCCTCGACTCTAGTGTTCCTCGACTCTCGTGTTCCTCGACTCTCGTGTTCCTCGACTCTCGTGTTCCTCGACTCTCGTGTTCCTCGACTCTCGTGTTCCTCGACTCTAGTGTTCCTCGACTCTAGTGTTCCTCGACTCTAGTGTTCCTCGACTCTTGTGTTCCTCGACTCTTGTGTTCCTCGACTCTTGTGTTCCTCGACTCTTGTGTTCCTCGACTCTTGTGTTCCTCGACTCTTGTGTTCCTCGACTCTTGTGTTCCTCGACTCTAGTGTTCCTCGACTCTTGTGTTCCTCGACTCTAGTGTTCCTCGACTCCTGTGTTCCTCGACTCCTGTGTTCCTCGACTCTCGTGTTCCTCGACTCCTGTGTTCCTCGACTCTAGTGTTCCTCGACTCTAGTGTTCCTCGACTCTAGTGTTCCTCGACTCTAGTGTTCCTCGACTCTAGTGTTCCTCGACTCTCGTGTTCCTCGACTCCTGTGTTCCTCGACTCTAGTGTTCCTCGACTCTAGTGTTCCTCGACTCTAGTGTTCCTCGACTCCTGTGTTCCTCGACTCCAGTGTTCCTCGACTCTAGTGTTCCTCGACTCTCGTGTTCCTCGACTCCTGTGTTCCTCGACTCTAGTGTTCCTCGACTCCTGTGTTCCTCGACTCCTGTGTTCCTCGACTCCTGTGTTCCTCGACTCTAGTGTTCCTCGACTCTCGTGTTCCTCGACTCTCGTGTTCCTCGACTCTCGTGTTCCTCGACTCTAGTGTTCCTCGACTCTCGTGTTCCTCGACTCCTGTGTTCCTCGACTCCTGTGTTCCTCGATTCTCGTGTTCCTCGACTCCTGTGTTCCTCGGCTCTCGTGTTCCTCGGCTCTCGTGTTCCTCGACTCCTGTGTTCCTCGATTCTAGTGTTCCTCGACTCTAGTGTTCCTCGACTCTAGTGTTCCTCGACTCTCGTGTTCCTCGACTCCTGTGTTCCTCGACTCCTGTGTTCCTCTACTCTCGTGTTCCTCTACTCCTGTGTTCCTCGATTCTAGTGTTCCTCGACTCTAGTGTTCCTCGACTCTAGTGTTCCTCGACTCTAGTGTTCCTCGACCCTAGTGTTCCTCGACTCTAGTGTTCCTCGACTCTAGTGTTCCTCGACTCCTGTGTTCCTCGACTCTAGTGTTCCTCGACTCTCGTGTTCCTCGACTCTTGTGTTCCTCGACTCCTGTGTTCCTCGACTCTTGTGTTCCTCGACTCTAGTGTTCCTCGACTCTCGTGTTCCTCGACTCCAGTGTTCCTCGACTCTAGTGTTCCTCGACTCTCGTGTTCCTCGACTCTCGTGTTCCTCGACTCCTGTGTTCCTCGACTCTAGTGTTCCTCGACTCCTGTGTTCCTCGACTCTAGTGTTCCTCGACTCTCGTGTTCCTCGACTCCTGTGTTCCTCGACTCCTGTGTTCCTCGACTCTAGTGTTCCTCGACTCTAGTGTTCCTCGACTCTCGTGTTCCTCGACTCTCGTGTTCCTCGACTCTCGTGTTCCTCGACTCTCGTGTTCCTCGACTCTTGTGTTCCTCGACTCTAGTGTTCCTCGACTCTCGTGTTCCTCGACTCTCGTGTTCCTCGACTCTAGTGTTCCTCGACTCTTGTGTTCCTCGACTCTTGTGTTCCTCGACTCTTGTGTTCCTCGACTCTCGTGTTCCTCGACTCTCGTGTTCCTCGACTCTCGTGTTCCTCGACTCTCGTGTTCCTCGACTCTAGTGTTCCTCGACTCTAGTGTTCCTCGACTCTTGTGTTTCTCGACTCTAGTGTTCCTCGACTCTTGTGTTCCTCGACTCTAGTGTTCCTCGACTCTCGTGTTCCTCGACTCTAGTGTTCCTCGACTCTTGTGTTTCTCGACTCTAGTGTTCCTCGACTCTTGTGTTCTTCGACTCTAGTGTTCCTCGACTCTCGTGTTCCTCGACTCTTGTGTTCCTCGACTCTAGTGTTCCTCGACTCTTGTGTTCCTCGACTCTTGTGTTCCTCGACTCTTGTGTTCCTCGACTCTTGTGTTCCTCGACTCTTGTGTTCCTCGACTCTCGTGTTCCTCGACTCTAGTGTTCCTCGACTCTCGTGTTCCTCGACGCTTGTGTTCCTCGACTCTCGTGTTCCTCGACTCTAGTGTTCCTCGACTCTAGTGTTCCTCGACTCTAGTGTTCCTCGACTCTTGTGTTCCTCGACTCTAGTGTTCCTCGACTCTTGTGTTCCTCGACTCTAGTGTTCCTCGACTCTCGTGTTCCTCGACTCTAGTGTTCCTCGACTCTTGTGTTTCTCGACTCTAGTGTTCCTCGACTCTAGTGTTCCTCGACTCTTGTGTTCCTCGACTCTCGTGTTCCTCGACTCTCGTGTTCCTCGACTCTCGTGTTCCTCGACTCTAGTGTTCCTCGACTCTTGTGTTCCTCGACTCTTGTGTTCCTCGACTCTTGTGTTCCTCGACTCTTGTGTTCCTCGACTCTTGTGTTCCTCGACTCTAGTGTTCCTCGACTCTTGTGTTCCTCGACTCTTGTGTTCCTCGACTCTTGTGTTCCTCGACTCTCGTGTTCCTCGACTCACGTGTTCCTCGACTCTCGTGTTCCTCACTTCCTGTCGTGAGATTTGTTGGTTCTTCTCTCAGGCTCGGCTCTACTACGAGAAGGCGGCGAAGGCCGGACACGGACCGGCTCAGTATCGCTTTGCAAAGCTGCTCCTCAAGAGCAGATCCGAGCACAGTTTAGAAGAACTCACCACAGTCGTCGGGTTCCTGGAGAAGGCGTCTTCGGCTGGACTGACCAAGGTAACGAATCTGTCTCTAGAGGTTGTACTGATCGATTCCATAGATAAAAATAATTGTTGAAATAAAGTCCATGGTTATTTGACGCAGCTTCTTTTATACAATAATAAAACCTTCTAAAAAGCATATTTTAAGCCAAAAACATCTCCAAAGGCCATATTTTATACAGTGGTTCTTGTGAGGGGCCGTCAAGCAAAAGTAAGGGAGCGAAAAAGTGTGAAATCAAGCTTCAAAATATATACATTTCATTGTTTTTTTTTATAGAACCTGAATTGAAAAAAGCACCTTTTTCTAAATATGTTTAAAATATTTTCTTCAATCTTTTTCAGGGTCAATACATACTAGTGCTGCAAGATATATCGAAAAATGTAGATATTGCGGTATTGCCACGTGTGATATGCATATGTAAAACATGTGATAATTTATCATTTTCTATTATATAAATTCGACCAAGGTGTGTTACTTTTTTTTTTCATTCTTTTCGTCGATATTTCTTGATGCTCAAAATAATAAATATTGAGAGCATTTTTGATTGTTATTATATAAAAATTAATGGTTTATAAGTATTTAATTGGGCAGGTTTTATTTTTGTTGATGTATTTTCTTTATACTTTGTGGCCCCTCACACCGCTGTGAAATGAGGCCCCTGAAGAAATGCAGTTAAATACTTATTATTATTTAATGTACATTATTATGATGATTGTTATTATTATTTAATGTACATTTTTGCAATGATTGTTATTATTATTTAATGTACATTATTATGATTGTTATTATTATTATTTAATATACATTATTATGATGATTGTTGTTATTTTTTAATGTACATTATTATGATGATTGTTATTATTATTATTTAATATACATTATTATGATGATAGCTTTTATTATTTAATGTACATTATTATGATAATAGTTATTATTATTTAATATACATTATTATGATGATTGTTATTATTATTATTTAATATACATTATTATGATGATTGTTATTATTATTATTTAATATACATTATTATGATGATAGTTTTTATTATTTAATGTACATTATTATGATGATTGTTATTATTATTATTTAATGTACATTATTATGATGATTGTTATTATTATTATTTGATGTACATTATTATGATGATTGTTATTATTATTATTTAATGTACATTATTATGATGATTGTTATTATTATTATTTAATGTACATTATTATGATGATTGTTATTATTATTATTTAAAGTTACATATTTTGATGTTTATTATTATTATTTAATGTACATTATTTTGATGATTGTTATTATTATTATTTAATGTACATTATTTTGATGATTGTTATTATTATTATTTAATGTACATTATTATGATGATTGTTATTATTATTATTTAATGTACATTATTATGATGATTGTTATTATTATTATTTAATGTACATTATTATGATGATTGTTATTATTATTATTTAATGTACATTATTATGATGATTGTTATTATTATTATTTAATGTACATTATTATGATGATTGTTATTATTATTATTTAATGTACATTATTATGATGATTGTTATTATTATTATTTAATGTACATTATTATGATGATTGTTATTATTATTATTTAATGTACATTATTATGATGATTGTTATTATTATTATTTAATGTACATTATTATGATGATGATGCCCGCAACACATGTCTTGAGCATCTATATCATCCATTAATGTCTCTTTATTGACATTGAATCAATCTTTTCTTTGTCAACGTCGTGTCTCCAGGCTCAGGTGTGTCTGGCGTCCATCTGCTCCGAGGGGCCGCTCAGAGACGAGTGCAAGTCTCTCCACTACCTGCAGATGGCGGCAGAGAGCGGCGTGAGTCTTCTAGCTGTTTCATTAAAGACGATAATCCTGAAGAATCCAACAGTTTCTCAATCGAACGTTTTATTTTGAAATCGTGGAACTTCCAGGACGACACGGCGCTGCTGCTGTTGGGTCAGTGCTACGAAAGGGGTTTCGGGGTCTCGCCGAGCCCGAGGACGGCGATGGAATTCTACAGACGAGCGGCCAAGGCGGGAAACGCACACGCCCGGACGCTGCTGCGCGTGACAGGAAGTGAGTGTGCGATGAAGACGCGACACAATGTTGTCGTCTCTTGTTTGTTCAAAGTGGTTTCTTCTGCAGCCAAAGACGCTCTCCTGCGCTCCATCCAGTCGTCGCCCTGTTTCCTGCCGTCAGACCGCGTGACCCCTGTGACCCCTGTGACCTCTGTGACCTCCGGACTTCCCTTCCTGCCTCACTCCTGGAGCGCCGGGAACGTCTGTGGAGCCGACGTTCTGACGTCGGTGTCGCTGCACCTGAGGCCCCGAGGAAGGAGCTGTGGATGGACCGTTGGAGCCGAATGATCTACGGGAGTATTATTGGAGTATTATTGAGTATTATTGGAGTATTATCACAGTATTGAACCGATTCAACACTTCAAATGTTAAAACTCTTGTTCAACTAATGTGTTGATGTTCGCATGTGTTTGTAAAAAAACTCTCTTTTCATTTAAACATTAGAAAATGATCTTAAGAAACACTTTCTGGAGATTAAATCTCGTTTACCCGTAACCACACCACCCCCTTCTGCTGAGATTGGTCAAGCATGGAGGTTCGTCACCGCGCGTCATCAATCCTAAAGAGTCTCCGCCTCATTGACTAGATTTGAGTCAAGAGAGTTTTAAATGACGTTTAAATATTTCTTTAAATGAATTTAATCGTTTCTATATTGAAAAGTTATACATTTGTTTTTACAAATTAATGATCGAATCAAACATTTTTTTTTAAACACAGTTTGATATTTTTATTCCAATAATTTATGGATAGATTTTTCTATATATTTTAATTTAAAATACTTTTTTTTTTCTTTTTTTTTATGTTACATTTAAAAATAATTAAAAATAAATAAAAAATGATTGGAATTACAAAATCAAACTTAAATTGTGTAATAAAAAAACAAATGTAACTTGTCAATGTAGAAATTGTATAAAATGATTAAATGTTTGACCCTTGTGTCATGTCAGGGTCAAAGGTCAACGAGGCTTAAAAGAAACATTTGAAAGGTTAAGTTAGTTCAATATTATGATGAAACTCATTCTCTTCCACAAGAGTCACAAGAGCTGCTGTAAATATGTTCGATGTTAATAGTTTTTTATATATACTTTTTATATGTTACTCTGTATTTTTCTGTAAATGAAATCACTTTAAACTCACTTTCTTGTAAAGTCTGGAGTGACTTCAGAGTGAGTTTCCTTCACTGTTGATCCTCAAAGAGTGAATCCATGTTTACGTGATTTAACAACTTGTTACACGATGAAGGTCATAATAAAAATACTTGTTTCGTAAATATGTTTGTTTTGTGATACTTTTGATTAATCAGAGTTTGAAGTGTATTTTTCTGCATGTTTTTAATAATCTATAATCTGGTCTTTATATGTATCTTTATTATCTTTATCTTTATCTGGTCTTTAATCTCAACGATACAAATGATACTGATCTGTGTTGTACACATATTCATATATATATATATATATATACTGTATATATATACTGTATATATATATATATATATATGTTGATATATGTTGATATAAGCTGCAAACTCATCATTTCAAACTCATTAATGGTGATTTTGTATCTGATACAATGTAAAAAATATATATTAAATGGTGAGTTTAGTGTACTTTAAGACCCTAAAAACTTCATGGGATTTACTATTTACAACTAAAAATTCAACCCTTTGTTATATTCAGTCTGGTTTAAAATTAAGAATCGTTTTTAATTAATTTACCGTTAATTCTTTTTGCAATATTTTAGTCTTTAAATGACGTCATAATACCATTGTTTTAATTAAAAAATAAAATAAATACACAAACTGAATAATATTGTCAACATGATTAAAATAAATTTCAAAGTACAAACTGTGTATATTTATAGTTTGATATGATTTATTAAATCTAAAACTTTGTTTTAACCATTTTATATATTTTTTTAACGTGTTTTAACTGTTTAATTATTATTTTTAAACTTCTAAATGTTTGTGTCACTGTTAATTGAACATGACCACATTATGACGTCATAATACCATTATTTTAATAAAAATAAAATACTGAATAATATTGTCAACATGATTAAAATTGTCATTTTTTGTATTCATATTTTTATACGATTTATTAAATATAAATGTAAAACTTTGTTTTAACCGTTTTATATATTCTTTTAAACTTCTAAATGTTTGCGTCATTATTAATTCAAGATGACCACACTATGACGTCATCTATAAATGAGGTGTGAATTCATTATCTTCGATGCAAAAAAAAACAAAAAAGCATCGCCCGTGTGTTTATCACGATGACGTCAGACGTGCATCCCAACGCGCCGGCTGCTGATTGGCTGTCGTCGTGTCGTTGCTCAGCAGCGCCACCCCTGCGCGGCGCGGCGACAGGAGGAAGTGCAGGCTGGCGATCAGGGAGCTGGGAGGGCGGAAGAAGAAGAAGAAGAAGAAGAAGAAGAAGATGATGAAGATGATGATGATGAAGAAGATGATGTGATCCACTCTACGGGCGCCGGCTGCGTCTACGGGCGGAAAAAAGAAGTTAAAAGCCGCAGTTTTGGTCGAAGCTGTGAACTCGTCGTGGGAGAGAAGGAGGTGAGGAAGAAGAGAGAGAGAGAGAGAGAGAGAGAAAGATGGAGAGAGTTCTCCTCCCTGGAGGACCTTCTGGAGGGTCTGGAGGTCCAGGACCATAGATCCACTGCGTGTGTCTGAACGTATGTCATTAGCGGGGGGTCACTGCAGACCTGAGGGGCGGGGGTGAGTGGGGGGGTGAGGCTCCTCACCCATGACATCATCACTTTCACAAGTTGACATTCTCGTGTTTTTTTTTTGTTTTTTTTTGTTGTTTTTGTTGCACCTGAAACACCTGAAGTGAGATCGACGCGTCACTCACTCAGGGTGATTGACATGTGTCACAAACATCTATTTTTGATGATTTTTCAAACGTGTAAAAACTCAAAGGATGGTTAAAAATCGATGATTTAAAGGATGAATCGTGAAGAAAATGCTGTAAATAAACGTTGATGTTTTGACCTCGAGGCTCGTTTTCTGCGCGTGCACTTGTTGCTGCAGTGATGACATCATTGATGACATCACTGATGACATCACTGATGACATCACTGATGTCAGAAGCTCCTGAGTTCAAGTCCCTCTGATGGTTTTGCTGTGTCACTGTCATGGATGACCTTCTCCTCGTGACCCTGAAGCTTCCTGACCAACACATGCACTTTCAGTCTTTGGTCTCCATCTTGTTCTTCTTGTTCTTGTTCTTGTTTTTGTTTTTGTTTTTGTTTTTGTTGTTCTTGTTCATATTATTATTATTCGTGTTCTTTTGTTCTTGTTTTTGTTTTTGTTTTTGTTTTTGTTGTTCTTGTTATTGTTCATATTATTATTATTCGTGTTCTTGTTCTTGTTCTTGTTGTTATTCTTGTTCTTCTTCTTGTTAGTTCTTGTTCATATTATTATTATTATTGTTCTTCTTGTTCTTGTTCGTCTTGTTGTTATTCTTGTTCTTGTTCATATTATTATTATTATTGTTCTTGTTGATCTTGATCTTGTTCTTCTTGTTGTTCTTTTTCTTGTTCTTATTATTATTATTGTTCTTGTTCTTTTTGTTCTTGTTCTTCTTGTTCTTGTTCTTCTTTTTGTTATTTTTCTTGTTCTTCTTGTTCTTGTTCTTCTTATTGTTCTTGTTCCTCTTCTTGATCTTGTTCTTGTCTTGTTGTTCTTGTTCTTGTTCTTGTTGTTCTCGTTCTTGTTCTTCTTGTTCTTCTTGTTCTTCTTGTTCTTGTTGATCTTGTTCTTTTTCTTCTTCTTGTTCTTTTTCTTGTTCTTGTTCTTTTTCTTGTTCTTATTATTATTATTCTTGTTCTTCTTTTCGTTCTTTTTCTTGTTCTTATTATTATTATTGTTATTGTTCTTCTTGTTCTTGTTCTTCTTGTTGATCTTGTTCTTGTTCTTCTTGTTCTTTTTCTTGTTCTTTTTCTTGTTCTTGTTCTTCTTGTTGATCTTGTTCTTGTTCTTCTTGTTCTTTTTCTTGTTCTTGTTCTTGTTCTTGTCCTTGTTTTTGTTCTTCTTATTATTATTGTTCTTCTTGTTCTTGTTCTTGTTCTTGTTCTTGTTCTTGTCCTTGTTCTTGTTCTTCTTCTTGTTATTGTTCTTGTTCTTCTTGTTGATCTTGTTCTTGTTCTTCTTGTTCTTGTTCTTGTTCTTGTTCTTGTTGTTCTTGTTCTTGTTCTTGTTCTTGTTCTTGTTCTTGTTCTTCTTCTTGATCTTGTTCTTCTTGTTCTTGTTCTTGTTCTTCTTGTTCTTGTTGTTCTTCTAGTTGTTCTTGCTCTTATAATTATTATTCTTGTTCTTGTTCTTGTTCTTCTTGTTCTTGTTGTTCTGTTGTTGTTCATACAAAACATTTCACATTTTATTTATTTTTATATTTCTCAACACTTAGATCTTGAACAACACAGTATAAATAATATAATATATCCTTAAATTCAGTTTGTTTCTTTGTTATTTTGTTAAAACATATTTTTGCAATTTTTCCTTTAACTTTCTAAATTTTATGTAATTAAAGTATCAACTTTCTTTTTTGAATCATTTTTGCTGTAACATTCAATTAAGTTTGTTTAAAAAAAAAAACTTAATTTCAGCTTTTTTCACATTTATCTTTTTTTTGGTCTATTTCTCAAAACCATTGAATTCGATCTTGTTCTCCTGATTTAATATTATGTCAATCATTTCCTTGAATATATTGTTTCTATTTTTTTGTTAATTTGCTATTTTAATTGTTGTAATTGTTAAATGAATTTATTTGTAATATATTTAATACATAAATATATATATATATATATATATATATATATATATATATATATAAAATTAATCATTTTTTTATTAATTTATTCTTACATACTACATGGTTTAAAGTTTTCTTTTAAATGCTAATTTTAACGTTTATTTTTTAACTTTTATTCTGAGTTTGTTCTTTATTTTAATGAATAAATGACTTAAAGTTGATCTAATATTTGTCATTTCATCAAATAATTCCTTCCTCATGACATTGTTTTGGTGTCTGGGGTCAGTGTGACACACACACACACACACACACACACACACACACACACACACACACACACACACACACACACACACACACACACACTCACACACACACACACACACACACACACACACACACACACACACACACACACACACACTCACAGCCCACATGAACAGAACTGCTGGTGAAGAGATTCCGAAGCTCCTCCAGGTCTCGTCGTGTCGTTTCTCAACATCTCGTGTAAAATCTGCCGACTTTGCGTTTTCCATGTTCCTGGGAACGGATCCGATGACTCGGAGGTTCGGCTGATGTTGACGTTCATCAGCTGCTGAAGCGTCTCAACGTTAAAAACGTTACACAACGTGTTCCTGCATCACAATCAAAGGATCCAGTTTTCACGCGTCGACACCGAAGCGTTTGTTTGTCTCGAGACAATGATGGGATTCAGGGACTCGAACCCAACAGTGTTTATGTCGAACAGAAGTTTTCTTTGATGTTGTCACGGCAACAAAACCTGCTTTTACTTTTCATCCAAAGTGTTTTTTAATATGTATATAATAATGTTATTATGAATACATTTATGGATCATTTAAATAAGACAGGATGCAGTTCAACTATTTTCAAAATAAAATACATCTCAGGAGTAAATAACAATAAATAATCTTATATACATTAAAATCACAAATATATATTTACAACACAAATCATGAAAAAAATGTTATTATTATATTTATGGATCATTAGAAATACAGAGAAAACACATTAAAATATATTCAAATTAAAAAAATCTATGAAGTATAATATAAAAACATAACAAATAATGTGTTTGTTTCACTATAATAAGAAATAATCATGTTATTATATTTATACATCAATAACAATAGAGAGAAAAGACAAAATGCAGTAAAAAAATAGGAAATTTGAATAAATTTCACATTCAAATATAAAAAATAAAATGGCAGAATTGAAGTAATTGTCTGGTATAAATACATTTAAAAAAATTAAATATCTTAAACAGATCTTGAACAAAGAAAATATGGTTAGGTTAAAAAAATATATATAAATATATATTAAATACATAAATATAACTTATATTTTAGGGAGTAAAAAGTAGCTCAAATTGCAGCACTGTCGTAAAAAACTTTACTTTGTTAAATTGATCAATTATTAACAAATGAAGATCTTTTTTTAATTTTACATACAGTTTAAAAATTAAAATGAATCTAAAAATCACAGACAAAAAATGAAAGATTGTTCTTTTAAAAATGTATATTAAAAAACGTATATTAAAAAAACTGCAAGTGAAAGTATTCAAAAAAAATCGGGTAATTTTCAAAATAAACATTGAGGTAGTTTGGCGGCCATTTTGATAAAACCATGAATGAAGAGATTTGTTACTTTGACATCAATGTGACTCACATGTTATTTTTATTCATGTCATTTCCTTCTTATTTTTCTCTCTTGTTCATTTTGTGTGCAAAGTCTGGTTCTCTCAAGGTTTCTGCCTCACAGTCTTGCCTCTCAACTGATGCTCCTGAGGAAGATCTACGAGCAAATATTACCAACACTTTTGAATCCAATGACCTGAAGGTTTCACTTCCTCTTCCAGGTCGTGTCGGATCATGACGTCGGTGCAAAACCCTCCGCTCGCCCGTTCTGGCTCCTCCCCTTCGGACGTGGGGCTCTCCAACCGCACCGGACCCTCGGCCATCCCGCCAACATCCCTCAGCCTCCGCTCGTCCTACAACCAGCTGCTGGGCCGGGACGCCGTCAAGGAACCCGTGGCCATGAGGACGGGAGGTTCTGCCACGCTGCCCAAGAGCCGGCAGAGGTACTCCATGGGCAGCAACCTCCAGAAGCCTCCGAGCCGAGGGAAGGGTCTTCCCACCAAGTCGTCCTCCAGCTCCGCCCTCTACTCGTCCTCGTCCTCCTCGGGGTCGCTGTCCAACATCACCAACCCCAAGCTGGCCAAGAACGGCGCCAACATGCAGCGGCGGGCGGAGAGTCAGCAGCTGGAGCTGAGCCGGGCCAACACCGAGAGCCGGATCCACAACAGCCTGATCAGCAACTGCGACTGGCCGGACGTGGAAAAGGACAACTCGCAGCCCTTCCGGCGAAGGACCAGGAGCTTCCTGGAGTCCAACAGGAAGAGCTGGGACGTGAGCTGGGGCATCAAGGAGGACAAGGAGGAGAAGAAGTCGTCCCCGGAGAAGGAGCAGGCCAGTCCTCTGAAGGAGAGGGGGAGCGAGGAGGAGGACGAGGAGGACGAGAAGAAGCCCGAGAGCAAGCTGAGCACGGACGAAGAGAAGGAGGAGCCGGAGGTGAAGGTCGAGGTCGAAGAGCCGTCGTCGCCGAGACAACCTTTGCTCCCGGTCGTGGTCGAAGCTCCGCTCTCCTCCACCTCCTCCTCTTCCTCCAGCAGTCCTGAGTGGGTCCCAGGTGGTCTTCAGAACCAGACCCTGGTCCAGGCCAAGGAGGTCCAGTCCAGCCCCGCAGTCCTGCCAAGCCCCCCCGAAGTCTCCAGCCCAGAGTGATCAAGGTGGAACTTCACCCCAATAATGAGAACCAGTTCCTGCAGCAGTTCCCGCCGTCCTCGCCCAAACAGACCCGGTCCACCCAGAAGAACACGCCCTGCCAGACGCCCGCGGTGCCTCCAGGGGAGCCCGGGGAGCCCAAGGTCGGCTTCAAACTGGAGATGACCCCTGATTCTCCTTCTGAAGAAGAAGACTCCAGCTGGACCACCTTGTCCCAGGAGTCCCCAAGTCCTCAATCTCTTGAAGGAACTGGTGAGGCGTTTTTTTCCCTTTCAAAATAAAAGCTTATATAAATGCATATTACTACTACGATATATTCATCTTACGATACTATATATTCATCTGACGATACGATATATACGACTCACGATACGATATATTCAACTCACGATACGATATATTCAGCTCACGATACGATATATTTATCTCACGATACAATATATTAAACTCACGATACGATATATTTATCTCACAATACAATATATTAAACTCACGATACGATATATTTATCTCACAATACAATATATTCAGCTCACGATACGATATATTCATCTCACGATACAATATATTCAACTCACGATACGATATATTCATCTCACGATACGATATATTAATCTCACGATACAATATATTAAACTCACGATACTATATATTTATCTCACGATACAATATATTAAACTCACGATACGATATATTCATCTCACGATACGATATATTTATCTCACGATACAATATATTAAACTCACGATACGATATATTTATCTCACGATACAATATATTAAACTCACGATACAATATATTTATCTCACAATACAATATATTAAACTCACGATACGATATATTTATCTCACGATACAATATATTCAACTCACGATACGATATATTTATCTCACGATACAATATATTCAACTCACGATACGATATATTAATCTCACGATACGATTTATTTATCTCACGATACAATATATTAAACTCACGATACGATATATTTATCTCACGATACAATATATTCAACTCACGATACAATATATTTATCTCACGATACAATATATTAAACTCACGATACGATATATTTATCTCACGATACAATATATTAAACTCACGATACGATATATTTATCTCGCGATACAATATATTCAACTCACGATACGATATATTCATCTCACGATACGATATATTTATCTCACGATACAATATATTCATCTCACGTTACGATATATTTATCTCACGATACAATATATTCAGCTCACAATACAATATATTCAACTTATGATACAGTATATTCAACTCACAATATGATATATTCGGCTCACGATACGATATATTCAGCTCACGATATGATATATTCAGCTCACGATACGATATATTCAGCTCACGATACGATATATTCAGCTCACGATATGATATATTCGACTCACGATATGATATATTCAGCTCACGATATGATATATTCGACTCACGATACAATATATTCAACTCACGATACGATATATTTATCTCACGATACGATATATTCATCTCATGATACGATATATTGAACTCACGATACAATATATTCATCTCATGATACAATATATTCAACTCACGATACGATATATTTATCTCACGATACAATATATTCAGCTCACGATACGATATATTCAACTCACGATACAATATATTCAACTCACGATACAATATATTCAACTCACGATACGATATATTCAACTCACGATACAATATATTCAACTCACGATACGATATATTCATCTCACGATAAGATATATTCAACTCACAATACGATATATTCAACTCACGATACAATATATTCATCTCACGATCCGATATATTCAACTCACGATACAATATATTCAACTCACGATACAATATATTCAGCTCACGATACGATATATTCAACTCACGATACAATATATTCAACTCACGATACGATATATTCATCTCACGATAAGATATATTCAACTCACAATACGATATATTCATCTCACGATACCATATATATATCTCACGATACAATATATTCAGCTCACGATACAATATATTCATCTCACGATACGATATATTCAGCTCACGATACGATATATTCAACTCACGATACGATATATTCATCTCACGATACGATATATTTATCTCACGATACAATATATTCAGCTCACGATACAATATATTCATCTCACGATCCGATATATTCAACTCACGATACAATATATTCATCTCACGATACGATATATTCAACTCACGATACAATATAGTCATCTCATGATGCAATATATTCAACTCACGATACGATATATTTATCTCAAGATACAATATATTCAACTCACGATACAGTATATTCAACTCACGATATGATATATTCGACTCACGATACGATATATTCAGCTCACGATACAATATATTAATTTCACGATACAATATATTCATCTCACGATACAATATATTCAACTAGCGATAGGATATATTCATCTCACGATATGATATATTCAGCTCACGATACAATATATTCAACTCACGATACAGTATATTCAACTCACGATATGATATATTCGACTCACGATACGATATATTCAGCTCACGATATGATATATTCGACTCACGATACGATATATTCAGCTCACGATACAATATATTCAACTTACGATACAGTATATTCAACTCACGATATGATATATTCAACTCACGATACGATATATTCAACTCACGATACGATATATTCATCTCACGATACGATATATTCAACTCACGATACGATATATTCAACTTATGATACAGTATATTCAACTCACGATACAATATATTCAACTCACGATACAGTATATTCAACTCACGATATGATATATTCGACTCACGATACAATATATTCAGCTCACGATACGATATATTCAGCTCACGATACGATATATTCAACTCACGATATGATATATTCAGCTCACGATACAATATATTCAGCTCATGATACGATATATTCAACTCACGATATGATATATTCGACTCACGATACGATATATTCAGCTCACGATACGATATATTCAGCTCACGATATGATATATTCAGCTCACGATATGATATATTCAGCTCACGATATGATATATTCAGCTCACGATACGATATATTCAGCTCACGATATGATATATTCAGCTCACGATACAATATATTCAACTCACGATACAGTATATTCAACTCACGATATGATATATTCGACTCATGATACGATATAATCAGCTCACGATATGATATATTCAACTCACGATACAATATATTCAACTCACGATACAGTATATTCAACTCACGATATGATATATTCAACTCACGATACGATATATTCAACTCACGATACGATATATTCAACTCACGATATGATATATTCGACTCACGATACGATATATTCAACTCACGATACGATATATTCAACTTACGATACAGTATATTCAACTCACGATATGATATATTCGACTCACGATACGATATATTCAGCTCACGATACAATATATTCAGCTCACGATACGATATATTCAACTCACGATATGATATATTCGACTCACGATACGATATATTCAACTCACGATACGATATATTCAACTCACGATATGATATATTCAACTCACGATACAATATATTCAGCTCACGATACGATATATTCAACTCACGATACGATATATTCAACTCACGATATGATATATTCAACTCACGATACGATATATTCAACTCATGATACGATATATTCAACTCACGATATGATATATTCAGACTCACGATACGATATATTCAGCTCACGATACGATATATTCAGCTCACGATATGATATATTCAGCTCACGATATGATATATTCAACTCACGATACGATGATATATTCAACTCACGATATGATATATTCAGCTCACGATACGATATATTCAGCTCACGATATGATATATTCAGCTCACGATATGATATATTCAGCTCACGATACAATATATTCAGCTCACGATACGATATATTCAGCTCACGATATGATATATTCAGCTCACGATACAATATATTCAACTTACGATAGAGTATATTCAACTCACGATATGATATATTCGACTCATGATACGATATAATCAGCTCACGATATGATATATTCAACTCACGATACAATATATTCAACTCACGATACAGTATATTCAACTCACGATATGATATATTCGACTCACGATATATTCGATATATTCAGCTCACAATACGATATATTCAGCTCACGATACAATATATTCAGCTCACGATACAATATATTCAACTCACGATACAGTATATTCAACTCACGATATGATATATTCGACTCACGATACGATATATTCAGCTCACAATACGATATATTCAGCTCACGATACAATATATTCAGCTCACGATACAATATATTCAACTCACGATACAATATATTCAACTCACGATACAGTATATTCAGCTCACGATACAATATATTCAGCTCACGATACAATATATTCAACTCACGATACAGTATATTCAACTCACGATTTGATATATTCGACTCACGATACGATATATTCAACTAACGATACGATATATTCAGCTCACAATACGATATATTCAGCTCACGATACAATATATTCAGCTCACGATACAATATATTCAACTCACGATACAGTATATTCGACTCACGATACGATATATTCAACTCACGATACAATATATTCAACTCACGATACAATATATTCAACTCACGATACAGTATATTCAACTCACGATATGATATATTCGACTCACGATATGATATATTCGACTCACGATACGATATATTCAGCTCACGATACAATATATTCATCTCACGATACGATATATTCAGCTCACGATACGATATATTCGACTCACGATACAATATATTCAACTCACGATACAGTATATTCAACTCACGATATGATATATTCGACTCACGATACGATATATTCAGCTCACGATACGATATATTCAGCTCACGATATGATATATTTAGCTCACGATATGATATATTCAGCTCACGATACAATATATTCATCTCACGATACAGTATATTCAACTCACGATATGATATATTCGACTCACGATACGATATATTCAGCTCACGATACGATATATTCAGCTCACGATACGATATATTCAGCTCACGATACGATATATTCAGCTCACGATACAATATATTCAACTCACGATACAGTATATTCAACTCACGATATGATATATTCGACTCACGATACGATATATTCAACTAACGATACGATATATTCAGCTCACGATACGATATATTTAACTCACGATACGATATATTCAGCTCACGATATGATATATTCAGCTCACGATACGATATATTTAACTCACGATACGATATATTCAGCTCACGATAAAATATATTCAACTCACGATACGATATATTCAGCTCATGATACGATATATTCAGCTCATGATACGATGTATTCAGCTCACGATACAGTATAATACGATATATTCAGCTCATGATACGATATTTCAGCTCATGATACGATGTATTCAGCTCACGATACAGTATAATACGATATATTCAGCTCATGATATGATTTAAATTTGGTAACGTTAAATGCAATTTCAAAACGTTGCTACAATAATTTTAACATAGATTGTATTTGTCTTTTACACATAATTTATAATATTCTAATACCTATTTAAAAAAAAGAAAAATGTTCTAAATTCAATATTTTTCATGTTAAGCCTTTTGAACTCAATATAACATTTTGGCTTAAAAGTGCCAACAAATGGAAAAATATTGAATTTAGAAAATTTATTTTTGAATTAAAGGTATTAGAATATTAAACTCTATCAATAAAAAAAAAAATTAGAATTTTTTTCTTTAAAAATTAAAAATCTTTCCTTACTATGAATAAATTATTGAATTCAACTTTTCAAAAATAATTCAATTCTTAAAAAAAAACAAAAAACAATGTCAAAGATTCAACATTTCAGCATTGGCTGCAGATCCTGGTGCAGAAGCTTCGTACTCTGGACTTAAAGACCAATAAAAGGTTCATAAATCAACAAACTCCTCCTCCTTCAACATTCTGGTTGTAAATCTAGCCTCAGACCTGCAGGTCCACTTGTTCTGCAGGAACCTTCAGAGCAGACCTGAGCGAGAAAAGAAGGAGTGTTGCTGCAGAAATAATGGAGGAGGAGCGAGTGATGCAAGTGATGGAGATCATATGATGACTGCAGGAACATGAGCTGCAGGACGGAGAGACCACATCCTGTTAGAGGGGATGATACCCGGGGTTGCCATGACAACCGACACAAAAATGACCATCCCATAACTTGTGACGTGTATGGATCTGTTCTCCAGGAGACCTGTGGTCCGAGGGCGACCTGCCCCCGGGCTGGAGGGAGATCTCGGACTCGTCGGAGGTCTACTTCTGGCACGTACCCACCGGAACCACACAGTACCACCGACCCGTCGCCCCCGGCAACCCGCTCGCCTCCCCTAACAGTACACCAGACACAGGCCACGCCCTGCAGCCCCAGAACCAGGTGAGGAGGTCCGAGCAGGAGGTTCCTCTGATGAGACGAGTGTGAAAGTACATGAGATTAAAGCAACAATACGTAACATTTACATAAAACTAAAAAAAGAAAAAAAAAAAACACAACAAAGGAAAAAAGGTTAAAGGGATTTTTTTGGTTAAAGGGGGGGGGGGGGGGGCGGCGGGGGTTGGGGGTGTCATAACTTGGAGTTTTTGCGACGGCCCCGCCCCCCTTTTTAAAAACATTTTTAAAAGATACGACAAGATAAATAATAAACATAGTTTCATAATATATACAGTACTGTATACTGAATATATATATATATATATTATTTATGTTATTTGCGAGTCTCCATACTACTACTCTGTGAGTCACTGTAGTATTACTCTGTGAGTAACAGTATTATTACTCCACGAATCTCATAATATTCCCCCCCCCCCCCCCCCCCCCCCCCCCCCCCCCCCCCCCCCCTCCCCCCCCCCCCCTTTAAAAGCACCAAACAAGGAGGGGGGGAAAAAAAAATCAGGGGGGGCGGGGGGGTGGCTCCTCGGCGCACTACTTAATTCCTCCGGCTTCTTCGTATTGTTACCCCAATGGTCTCCCTACTATTACCCTGTGAGTCTCTGTAGTATTACTCCACAATTCTCGTAGTATTACTCTGTGAATCACTGTAGTATTACTCCACCATTCTCATAGTATTACTCAAAGAGTTACTTTAATATTAATCTGTGAGTCACTGTAGTATTACTCTGTGAGTCACAGTATTATTACTCCACGGATCACATAGTATTTACTCTGAGTCACTGTAGTATTAATCCACAATTCTCATAGTATAACTCTGAGTCACTGTAATATTACTCTGTAAGTCACCCTAGTATTACTCCAAGAGTTACTGTAATATTACTCCGTAAATCACTGAAGCATTACCTCAAGGGTCTCCATACTATTACCCTGTGAGTCTCTGTAGTATTATGATAGGATTCTCGTAGTATTAGCCCAAGATTCTCGTAGTATTAATCCAGGAGGCTCCATATTTATATGCCTCCTGGATTAATACTACAATAATCACATTTGACAGTATAATCTAGTACCTAGTTGAAGTGGCTCTACAAGAAAATGTTTAACTACTGGAATGGCTTTGGTGTGATGGGATTAGGATGTGTTAGAATGGAGAAAAACCCTCTAGTGGTAACAAGGGAAGCTGCCAAAGAAAGATAATAAATATTTTGTGTAATTTGTTACACGACAGTTAGAAGCTTTGGTTGCACGTTGACATCCTTACAAGTTATTATGTCAAACATACTCTTTACAACGTAGCTTTGTTTGGACGACAGAATATAATACATAGAGTGTCACATGACCATATGAAGTACTGAGACACTCTGACGTTATCAGAAAATGAAGTCCAGGAACCAACATCCTCTCTCTGGTTCACTAAACTTGCTGGTAAAAAGTTAACATTTCAAATCACTGTCACAAAGAGTGAAAAATTCACACATTAACAAACAAATATATTTTTTAAAACTGTGATTGGTGGTAACTTTGACAGGAAATAAGTTTTGTTGTACAAAAGTATTGAAATTAAGTTTGAGAATCACATGCTAACAGGATATCATTGAAAATATAACTCAAAATATTAGCATGCTAACATGCATCCCCTCGTCCTCAGCGACCCAGCAGTCTGATCTCCGACAGCTCGGTGGAGCCGGTCCCTTCCCCCTCAGGCTCCTCCCCTTCCTCCGCCTCCTCCACGCCCATGATTGACAGCAGTCGAATGAACTTCAACTCCTGCTCGGTGAAGGTGAGAATGAGTTTCTAACAGTCGCTGAAGGTTTCCTGGCGTCTTGTTCTTGAGTGAAGGTGTTATAGACCAGATCAGCAGATGGTATTTAACATTGAGTTTGTGTTGAATACATTTTTCATTTTTTATTGTACAAGTGTTGATATATTTATCATTATCTTTGTTTTTAGGTTATTATTTAAAATATTATTATTATTTTATTATCATTATTATTTTTCTGTTATTATTTTTAGTATTTCTACTGTATGTATGCTGTACAGTAATGCACCGAATTTTCAGCTACTGAAACTTTTTGGCCCAAAGAGTGCATTTTCGTTTCAAAAATACTTTCATCACGGAAAATACTCTGAAAAATGTTATGATGATTGAATTTTTATTTTAAGCAATTTCAATGCTTTGATTTTACTCCACGATTCACTGTAGTATTTATACACGATTCTCGTAGTATGACACGCGAGTCACTGTAGTGTTACTGTATGACTTTTGTAGTATTACTCCATGAATCACTGTGGTATTACTTCACGAGTCACTGTAGTATTACTCCACTATTCTCGTAATATTGCTGCACGAGTCACTGTAGTATTATTCCCTGATTCTCGTAGTATTACCCCGTGAGTCCCTGTAGTATTACTTCACAAGTCACTGTAGTATTACTCCACGATTCTCGTAATATGGCTGCATGAGTCACTGTAGTATTACTCCCTGATTCTCGTAGTATTACCCCGTAAGTCACTTTAGTATTAATTCACGAGTCACTGTAGTATAACTCCATAAGTCTCCTAGAATAACTACATGGGTCACTTTGGTATTACTCTGCAATTCCCCGTAGTATTACTCTGTGATTCTCCTAGTATTACTCCCCGAGGCTCCATAGGTATACGCCTCACGGATTAATACTTAGAGAATCACGTAGTATTTGTAATGTCGACATTAATGCACATTTTCCTTATAAATAAACTGTGAACTGAACGGAATCTTGTTCCTCTTCAAAATGTTTTGTCTGATAATTACTGGAAGGGCTTTAAAGTGATGGAATGATGATGTGTTTGAATGGAGACAGAGCCCTCTAGTGGTTACATAGCGAAACTGCGATAAAAGATAATACATCTCCATTGTGCAATTTGTTAGTTAGAAACTTTGATTTTGGTGATAAAAGCAAACAAAAATGACCATAAATTGAATGCTAACAATAGCTAGCACAAGTAGTTAGCATAGTTTAGCATATGGTTAGCATTAGCTATTTTAATTTTGTTGTTTTTCTCAATGGTCGTCTATCAGGACCTGAAGGACTATCCCATCTACCCGGACCCGAGTCTGAAGGCCTTCGAAGGCGCGACTCTACGTTACGCTTCCCTCAAACTCAAGTACGACTCAAGTCACTTTGATTTGTTTTTTCGGTTGAACTTTCAAAAGTTTTGATTCGTCCTCCAGTCCTCCTGCTCTCATGGAGACCGTGGACCTGGACAACACCTTCTCCGATCCAGAGGCCATGGTGGGTTCAACACTTGTTTACAAATATTTAATAAACACTCAGATGCTGGTGACACACATATGGAAGTGTTGACGAGTATAAAACAAAATAAGATCTAAAAATCTATTTACATACAAGAAAAAGCAGAAATGAACATTATTTTATTTACGTTATTGTCAAAATGATAGAATAAATGCAGCTTCATTTAAATACGAGAAACAAAGATCGATTTTTATAGTGCAGTAAACATTTAAACAACGATATCTGATTGTATTTATAAAGTCAAATGAAATGTCGTGTTAGTCTGTAGCCGCGCACCGAGATGACGTCATAGATGTTTTGGTAAAATTGTGCTGCCCCCTTGTGGTAGAATGAGAAAACTGACTATGCGTTTTTGATGAGAAGAGTTTAAAAGTATTTTGCTTTTGCATAAAAATAACATTTAAAAACTTTGAAATGTTGTCGTTTTGTTGATTTATTGGAAAGTTTAATACGTTTTTGTTTTTAATAAGTGTCTATTTTAAGTAAATAGTAACTTATTATTAGTAAAGTGTTACCTATTTTATAAAGAGATACTTATGTGTATATAGTTTTAATTTAAAATGCTTAAAACTTTTAATATTTTTTATTGAAATGTTTTAAATTGTAATATCAATCTGAATAATTAAATAAAATAAATACAATTATATTTATATTTGTTTTTTAATTTTAATCATATATATGATTGTTAGATTTAATTATTTAAAAATATATTTACAAAATAAGAAAAATGTTATATATATATATATATATATATATATATATATATATATATATATATATATATAAATATGCTTTATTTGATTATTAATCTGAATATTTGATTTATTTGATTCAATTCAGTTTAAAAAAAAAACTATACTTTAATATTACATTAAATTATTCAGATAAATATTAAAATTTAAATCAACAACATTCTGAATAATTAAATAAACTAATATTTATATTCATTTTTTAATTTTAATCATATATATGATTGTTAGATTTAATTATTTAAAAATACATTAACAAAATAAGAAAAAATTGATATACATATATATACTTTTTTATTTGATTATTAATCTAAATATTTGATTTATTTGATTCAATTCAGTTAAAAAAACGAATTCTATACTTAAATATTACATTAAATTATTCAGATAAATATAAAAATTTAAAACAACATTTGAATAAAAACATTTAATTTTTTCATTTATTTTAATTAAATCAATATTTTAATGACACTAACAAACTCACATCTCGTTATAAAATAACTTTAATACATCTTTAAAAAGACAGTTGTTAGTTCCCGTCCTCACACTGAACCCATGACCTCACGACCTCACGACCTCACGACCTCACGACCTCACGACCTCACGACCTCATGACCTCTCTCGTCCCTCAGTCGTTCCCGGTGCGTTCTCTGGGTTGGATGGAGATGGCGGAGCAGGATCTGAGCGAAGGTCGCAGCAGCGTCTCCGTCCATCACTGCATCCGACAGTTGTCCTACTGCAGGAGGGACATCCGGGACTCGGCCGGGGTCTGGGGAGAGGTGGGTTCCGTCGCCGCGACAACGCCGTCCAGACCATAATAATGACCACATGATGTTTGATTGACAGGGTAAAGGAATGTTGCTGGTGCTGCAGGAACGAATGTTGACCCTTGTGGACCCCGAGGATCGGAGTCTGCTTCACTCACAGCCCATCAGCAGCATCAGGGTCTGGGGGGTCGGACGCGACCATGAAAGGTATTTGACTTCCTTTGATACGAGTATTGATCAGAGTATTGATCAGAGTAGTCAATCAATCATTTAATTAGTCGATCAATCATGAAAGGTATTTGACATCCTTTGATCTGAGTATTGATCAGCGTGTCAATCAATCATTCAATTAGTCAATCAATCATGAAAGGTATTTGACATTCTTTGATCAGAGTATTGATCAGCGTGTCAATCAATCAATCAATTAGTCAATCGATCATGAAAGGTATTTGACCTTCTTTGATCAAAGTATTGATCAGATTATTGGTCAGAGTCTCAATCAATTATTCAATTAATCAATCGATCATGAAAGGTATTTGACATCCTTTGATCTGAGTATTATTGATCAGGAGTGTCAATCAATCATTCAATTAATCAAGTGATCATGAAAGGTATTTGGCTTCCTTTGATCAGAGTATTGATCAGAGTGTCAATCAATTAGTCAATCGATCATGAAAGGTATTTGACTTTCTTTGATCAGAGTATTGATCAGAGTGTCAATCAATTAGTCAATCAATCATGAAAGGTATTTGACTTTCTTTGATCAGAGTATTGATCAGAGTATTAATCAAAGTGTCAATCAATCATTCAATTAGTCAATCGATCATGAAAGGTATTTGACTTTCTTTGATCAGAGTATTGATCTGAGTATTGATCAGAGTGTCAATCAATCATTCAATTAGTCAATCGATCATGAAAGGTATTTGGACTAACTTTGATCTGAGTATTGATCAGAGTATTGATCAGGAGTGTCAATCACAACAGGAGACAAATGTGTTTGTCGAACAGGAAGTATTATTGTCTTACAATGTTTATTACGTTTTTAATTACATTTATTTAATCAATAAAATAATTGATTCTCTCAAGAAAGAAAGGATTGAGATCAATTGTCTAAAAAAACAACTTTTCAATTCAACGATTCAAAGTTTCAACATTTTGATCCATATATGTTTGTTCCTCACATGGTTTCTATCCTCACTGGCTCCGCCCACTTCTCGTCTGTCACTCAATCTTTCACTGAACTCTGTTGAGAATTGATGGAGAGAAAGAAAGAAAAGAGACAAACATCCTTCAGACTCTTCTATGTTCCTCTGTTTCTCTGTTTCTCTGTTTTTCTGGGTCTTAGAATCGCTCACACAAACAAATGTACACACACAGATGTACACACATGCACACAAACAAATGTACACACATATACACACACAAATGTACATACACATACACTTACATATAAATCTACACACATATAAACACACACATGTACATACACATACACTTACATATAAATGTACACACATACACACACACAAATGTACACACACATATAAATGTACACACACACGCAAATATACACACACACATACACACACATATAAATGTACACACATACACACACACACTTACTAACTGACTTACACCCACACACAGAAATGTACACACATACACAAATATACACACACATATAAATGTACACACATACACACACACTTACTAACTGACTTACACCCACACACAGAAATGTACACACATACACACAAATGTACACACATACATACAGACACACGCACAAACACACACACACACCAACTTACAAGCAATCACACACACCTATACATATATGCATGCCCAAAATGATAAACTAACATGCACACACATACAGACACACACACATGCACACAAACACACACACTCACGTACACAGATAGAGATACACGCACACAAACACAAACACGCACACAAACACGAACACTAACCTACGCACATACAGACACAAACAATTACCTACACACCCCTATACACACACACACACACACACACACACACACACACACACACACACACACACACACACACACACACACATACACACACATGGAGGTGGTTTCAGGAGTGTTTTTGTTCAAATGTAAATCCAGACTCAGTTGTTTCCAGTTTTCATATCAAAGCTTTTTTGAATTTAGTATTTTCTGTGTATTTGTTTCTTTGAGATGAAAGCTTGTCTGTAGTTACACGTGTCAACCGCTAGAGTTCGCTCTTGTGCTGCACTGATGTTGAGCTGCTTGAATGTGGAAGAATATTATTGCATCATATCTTATCAGATCATTTAATATTTTATGCATATTTTAAAGACATGCATTTAGCATGTCTTTAGCCTCTTCTACTGACTCCTTTAAGAAACATCTTAAGACGTTTCTATTTGTTCAGGCTTTTCCTTGATTTTCTGGAACTCCTGTGTTGTTCTCAGTATTATCTTGATCTTTAAAGTATATACTTTTTTGAGTATTGTTTTGTGTGTTTAAGCGC
The DNA here is from genome assembly GCA_016630915.1 of Callionymus lyra. Lineage (NCBI taxonomy): Eukaryota > Metazoa > Chordata > Actinopteri > Syngnathiformes > Callionymidae > Callionymus > Callionymus lyra. The sequence goes on from JACEEU010000687.1 coordinate 22,677,993, forward strand.
TTTGTGACCCTGGTCTGGAAAAGCACTATATAAATAAATATTACTTCACCTACCTACCTCATTTTAGAAGTTTTTTTTAACCTTTTAATGGTTCAAATTATACTTAATGACCACATTAACCATCAGTACTTCTTCTTATGTGAGTACTTCTTATGTGAGTACTTCTTCTTATGTGAGTACTTCTTATGTAAGTACTTCTTCTTATGTGAGTACTTCTTCTTATGTGAGTACTTCTTATGTGAGTACTTCTTCTTATGTGAGTACTTCTTATGTAAGTACTTCTTCTTATGTGAGTACTTCTTCTTATGTGAGTACTTCTTCTTATGTGAGTACTTCTTCTTATGTGAGTACTTCTTCATATGTAAGAAATATTCATATGTGAGTACTTCTTATGTAAGTACTTCCTCTTATGTGAGTACTTCTTCTTATATGAGTAATTCTTCATATGTGAGTACTTCTTATGTAAGTACTTCTTCTTATGTGAGTACTTCTTCATATGTGAGTACTTCTTCATATGTGAGTAATTATTCATATGTGAGTACTTCTTATGTAAGTACTTCTTCTTATGCGAGTACTTCTTCTTATGTGAGTAGTTCTTCATATGTTAGTACTTCTTATGTAAGTACTTCTTCTTATGCAAGTACTTCTTAACGTTTTAATGGTTCAAATTATACTTAACAACCACATTAACCATCGAACACGTTCTTTTTTTTAAAGTAGAAAATTGCTCAAGGGTTTGTAGTTCGACTCTACCTCTCAGTTTTTCTAGTATTTTGTCGTTTTAATGTCACATTTTCACACTTTCTTTTCATGTCAACCTTCAGCTACATTTTAAACTCGATCGACCATATATTTAATATATATATTTCAGTTTCTTCCTCGACACGTTCCTGGGTTTATTCCTGGTCCTTGTCCTGAATGTTCCTGTTTTTCCTGGATTCAATATGAATGAGGGTCTGAGGTGCGGCTGGAGGGAGCAGAGAGGAGGAGGTTCTGCTCCTCGATGAAGTCATGGAGCTATATCTGGAGCACTCAGCAAGTCTGTGTGTGTAGGTGTGTGTGTGTGTGTGTGTGTGTGTGTGTGGTGTGTGTGTGTGTGTGGGTGTGTGTGTGTGTGTGTGTGTGTGTGTGTGTGTGTGTGTGTGTGTGTGTGTGTGTGTGTGTGTGTGTGTGTGTGTGTGTGTGTGTGTGTGTGTGTGTGTGTGTGTGTGGGTGTGCGTCCATGTGTGTGCGTGTGCGTGTGCGTGTGTGTGTGTTGGTGTGCGTCCATGTGTGTGCGTGTGTGTGTGTGTGTGTGTGTGTGTGTGTGTGTGTGTGGGTGTGCGTCCATGTGTGTGTGTGTGTGTGTGTGTGTGTGTGCACGTGGGCTCGGATTGATGAAGTCATTGGTCCAGAACTGGGGCACCGTGCTGTGCGGGTCTGAACCCCAGTGTGTTACCCTAGTGCTCTTGAGCAAAACCTTCTCTTGATCCGCTGGAGAAACACCTTCATCTGGAGCGAGGGAATCCTGAGGACCAGGATGTTGAGAGTGAAAGAGAGGAAGGAGGTGAGATGAGGGGAGCGAGGGAGAGCCGGTGAGAGAGGAGGCGGGCGAGCGAGAGGAGAGGCATCCCTGCTCGGAGAAGAAAACCGTGTGTAGTCGTTCGCCGGCGGAAGAAGGGATCGACGGACGGAGGTGTAGAAGTTGGAGGACGCCGGAGGGAAGGAGGGACGGAGGAGCTGGTGCTGGTGCTGGTGCTGGTTCTGAGGAGAATCATCCATGTGGTCCTGAAGGAGGATCTAATGAAGGACTAGTCTGTGGACCGGACCAGAATGTCTTCTGATGTGAGTACTTCTTAGTATGTGAGTACTTCTTCTGATGTGAGTACTTCTTCTGATGTGAGTACTTCTTAATATGTGAGTACTTCTTCTGATGTGAGTACTTCTTAATATGTGAGTACTTCTTCTGATGTGAGTACTTCTTAATATGTGAGTACTTCTTCTGATGTGAGTACTTCTTAGTATGTGAGTACTTCTTCTTATGTGAGTACTTCTTAGTATGTGAGTACTTCTTCTTATGAGTACTTCTTATTATGTGAGTACTTCTTCTTATGTGAGTACTTCTTAGTATGTGAGTACTTCTTCTTATGAGTACTTCTTCTTATGTGAATACTTCTTCTTATGTGAGTACTTCGTCATATGTGAGTACTTCTTCTTATGTGACTACTTCTTCTTATGTGAGTACTTCGTCATATGTGAGTACTTCTTCTTATGAGTACTTCGTCATATGTGAGTACTTCTTAATATGTGAGTACTTCTTCTGATGTGAGTACTTCTTCATATGTGAGTACTTCTTCTTATGAGTACTTCTTCTTAAGTGAGTACTTGTTCTTATGTGAGTACTTCTTCATATGTAAGTACTTCTTCATATGTGAGTACTTCTTCTTATGAGTACTTCTTCTTAAGTGAGTACTTGTTCTTATGTGAGTACTTCTTCATATGTAAGTACTTCTTCATATGTGAGTACTTCTTCCTATGAGTACTTCTTCTTATGTGAGTACTTCTTCTTATGTGAGTACTTCTTCATATGTAAGTACTTCTTCATATGTGAGTACTTAATCCGTGAACTTCATTAGCACCAGCATGTTATTAGAGCCTCCGTCTCTACCACGAGCCCCCTGCTGAGAACACCCCCGTGAGTGTCTTTGGGGTCTACAGGCGGGTCACACTCGGGGGGTTTCTGGAGATGCATCAAAGATCCTGTAAGACCTGCTGAGGTGACCTGTGGACAGATCTGGAGACACCTGGTCTGTGACTCTGGTGGGGTTTGTTCTGCTGCTGCAACCACTTCTCTTTAACCCTTGTGTTTTCTCTGGGTCAAGGTGACCCGACCTCCCCGGCTTCCATTAATACACATGCAGTGATGGAGGTCATCCATCATGACCTGGAGACAACACAAGGGATACCACAAACATATTATTTCCGGGTCATCTTGACCCTGAGATAACACGAAGGATACCACAAACATATTATTTCCGGGTCATCTTGACCCTGAGACAACACAAGGGATAACACAAACATATTATTCTCGGGTCATCTTGACCCTGAGACAACACAAGGGATAACACAAACATATTATTCTCGGGTCATCTTGACCCTGAGACAACACAAGGGATACCACAAACATATTATTTCCGGGTCATCTTGACCCAGAGACAACACAGGGGTTAAGCTACAAGAAACAATTCATTTTTCATCAAAGTGCAATAAAAAAAAAAATACAAGTTTTTGTATTGTATAACAAGTATATATATGTAGTATTGTCCAGTACTTGACTCTGGTGTTGTGATAGTGTAGTAACAAGGATATATGTGTAGTATTGTCCAGTACATGACTCTGGTGTTGTGATAGTGTAGTAACAAGTATATATGTGTAGTATTGTCCAGTACATGACTCTGGTGTTGTGATAGTGTAGTAACAAGTATATATGTGTAGTATTGTCCAGTACTTGACTCTGGTGTTGTGATAGTGTAGTAACAAGTATATATGTGTAGTATTGTCCAGTACATGACTCTGGTGTTGTAATAGTGTAGTAACAAGGATATATGTGTAGTATTGTCCAGTATTTGACTCTGGTGTTGTGATAGTGTAGTAACAAGTATATATGTGTAGTATTGTCCAGTACTTGACTCTGGTGTTGTGATAGTGTAGTAACAAGTATATATGTGTAGTATTGTCCAGTACCTGACTCTGGCGTTGTGATAGTGTAGTAACAAGTATATATTTGTAGTATTGTCCAGTACTAGACTCTGGTGTTGTGATAGTGTAGTAACAAGGATATATGTGTAGTATTGTCTAGTACTTTACTCTGGTGTTGTGATAATGTAGTAACAAGTATATATGTGTAGTATTGTCGAGTACCTGACTCTGGTGTTGTGATAATGTAGTAACAAGTATATATGTGAAGTATTGTCCAGTACTTGACTCTGGTGTTGTGATAGTGTAGTAACAAGTATATATGTGTAGTATTGTCGAGTACCTGACTCTGGTGTTGTGATAATGTAGTAACAAGTATATATGTGAAGTATTGTCCAGTACTTGACTCTGGTGTTGTAGTATTTACAGACCACATGACTCTTGAAGAAGTTGTAACTGCTTTCATTTGTTTCCAAACATCAGCTTTAAAAGCTGCTGCATCCACTGTATCCTCTCGTCCTCAGTCATCGACAGGATTTCTCAGGTTTTCTTTTGGTCCTTCAGCTGTGGAGGACGTAATGTCTGCTACCATCTACAGCTGGAAGTTTGATTGCAACACAAAAATGAACAAACGTTGCAAATATTTACATGTTAATTGTAAATACAAAGATTACATTTTATGAAATGTAAACGCTTTGATAAAAATAATATCAAATTTTCAAAGCCAAAAATCAATGTAGTTATTTTAAATGTTTATGCGATGTCTTGGAAAAAATATCACAATATTTAGCCTTACCTCAGGGTCAGGGTGACCCGAAGGCTGGAAAACAAATGTGTTTTTGTTATCCCTTGTGTTGTCTCTGGGTCAAGGTGGCCTGAAGGCTGGAAAACAAATGTGTTCGTGGTATCCCTTGTGTTGTCTCTGGGTCAAGGTGGCCTGAAGGCTGGAAAACAAATGTGTTTGTGGTATCCCTTGTGTTGTCTCTGGGTCAAGGTGACCCAAAGGCCAGAAAACAAATGTGTTTGTGGTATCCCTTGTGTTGTCTCTGGGTCAAGGTGACCCAAAGGCCGGAAAACAAATGTGTTTGTGGTATCCCTTGTGTTGTCTCTGGGTCAAGGTGACCCAGGCAAAAAGCCTTGGGGGGCGGAAAAAAAAAGGGGTTTGTGGTTTCCCTTGTGTTGTCTCTGGGTCAAGGTGACCCAAAGGTGACCCAGTGGCCGGAAAACAAATGTGTTTGTGGTATCCCTTGTGTTTTGTATCTGGGGCAAGGGGGCCCCAAAGGCCGGAAAACAAATGTGTTTGTCTGTGTTGTCTCTGGGTCAAGGTGACCCAGTGGCCAGAAAACAAATGTGTTTGTGGTATCCCTTGTGTTGTCTCTAGGTCAAGGTGACTCGGTGTCCAGAAAACAAATGTGTTTGTGGTATCCCTTGTGTTGTCTCTAGGTCAAGGTGACTCGGTGTCCAGAAAACAAATGTGTTTGTGGTATCCCTTGTATTTTCTCTGGTTCAAGGTGACCCAGTGGCCAGAAAACAAATGTGTTTGTGGTATCCCTTGTCTTGCTTCTGGGTCAAAGTGAACGACCTCCAACACTAGAATCCAGGGAGGTCGTTGACCTTGACCCAGAGGCAACACAAGGGTTAACTGTATCGATATTTTCCTTCACTCCTTAAAGTATTCACGCATATCCCATAATGCACTGCAGTCTATAACACATTTTTGTGTATTTTCGAGACCACGTGCGTTTATTCGACGTCACCTGGTCGTCGATGATCGCCGTCGACCCGCGGTTTCTCTCTCGCCCGTCGCCGCCTAATCGCTGACGTCTGCGTCCGTCGTTGACATGCACGGCTGCTCCGGGGCGGCCCCGCGGAGACGCCGGTCCCGAGCCCCCCCGCGACCCCCCCGCGACCCACTCGATAGAGATGCCACCGTGATTGATGGCCCGTCCTCGCCGAGTCCAGGCCCTCGCTCACCTCTCGCCGTAAGTCATCGCTCCTCCACGTCAGCACCTTCCGACCGCCCGCCATCCATCACGCCCTCTTGTCCTCGCGCGCAAACCCACTTCCTGTCCGGACCCCGTCCCCCCCCCGGCGCCGGACCCTCGTCCCGCCCCACCATACCTCTGGCGGCGTCGGCCGATCATCAGCAGTTTGATGTTGACGTTTGTGTCGTCTTTCGAGTCACGGAAGCGTTTAGACGCCGCGACCGTGTCTCTCGCTCGCCCGGGTGTGCGACGCATCTGGACGCATCGATCTTTGTCGACCAGTCGATCGATACTTGCGTTTTATTCTAATGAGTGTGTGAGGCTTGTTGTAAATGTCTTCATCATCGCTCCACCTGTGTGCGCTCCGGGGATAAGTTGTGTGTCGCTGGAATGAATCCATAAGTGATGCGAGTGTTTAAAGAAGATTCTGATGACATTTAGTTTGTAATTATTTTCACTGACGGTAATTTAACGCCATTGAGTTTTTTAAGTGATGGGAAAGAAGAATGTTTAACTAATGTGTGTGTGTGTGTGTGTGTTGTTGTGAGGTGTGTGTGTGTTGTTGTGATGTGTGACTCTATTGTATCATCAGTGTGTATGTGTTGTTGTGATGTGTGACTCTATTGTATCATCAGTGTGTGTGTGTGTGTTGTTGTCATGTGCGACTGTATTGTATCATCAGTGTGTGTGTGTGTTGTTGTGATGTGTGACTCTATTTTATCATCAGTGTGTACGTGTTGTTGTGATGTGTGACTCTATTGTATCATCAGTGTGTGTGTGTGTTGTTGTGATGTGTGACTCTATTGTATCATCGGTGTGTGTGTGTTGTTGTGATGTGTGACTCTATTGTATCATCAGTGTGTGTGTTGTTGTGATGTGTGACTCTATTGTATCATCAGTGTGTGTGTGTGTGTTGTTGTGATGTGTGACTCTATTGTATCATCAGTGTGTGTGTTGTTGTGATGTGTGACTCTATTGTATCATCAGTGTGTGTGTGTTGTTGTGAGGTGTGACTCTATTGTATCATCAGTGTGTGTTTGTAAAAAACTCATTGAAACTTTGACATTAGAAAATGATCTTAAGCTCCGCCCACTGAAAACACTTTGTTGTTCTGGAGATGAAATCTTTTTGACCATAACCTCACCCACTCTGCTGTGATTGGTCAATGATGGAGGTTTGTCACTGCGTGTCATCAATCCCGGAAAGATTACAGCTGGAGGAGGAGGGAAGCCATTATTACGTCATAATGGACTCTTGTAACCTCTTGTTCGCCCAGAATTTAGAGCAACTTTATAAAATAATAAGTTCATCTTGGAGAGGAAGAACATGTACTACATGTAAGTACTACATCTTGACGAAGTCGTAACTGCTTTCATTTGTTCTCAAACCAAAATATGTCCAGACATCAGCTTTAAAAGCTGCTGGACTCACTGTATCCTCTCGTCCTCAGTCATCGCCGGGATCACGGAGGATTTCATTGCTATTTTAGCCGCGGAGGACGTAATGTCCGCTGCCATCTAGGGGCAGGAAGTTTAATTGAAATAAAAAATATTGATGCAGTATCTTAAAAAAAAACATGATATCGTATAGTATAGTATAGTATCGCAGTATCTTTTCCGTCACCCCAAGTAAATATAATTAACACATATGTTTGTGACTGTTTAAATACACAAACTCTGGAGTTTATTTGGACGAAACGAACTACGAGAGTAAAAGTTACAGCAGATACACATCAGAGCCGACCATCGCTCTTATGAGATCACACACATAATCTGTATTTTACACCTTTTAAAACAATTCAAATGTTCCGAGAAGTTTCCTTCTTCCGTTCTTCTTGAATTCAAGACATGCATTGTGTGTCTTCCTGCACTTCAGCGTCATCTTCTGCACACCAGGGCTGTCACTCAAGTGTTTTTCTATTTCCTCCTTGATTTCTTCAGCCCGGAGCTCCATCCTCGACGGCGAGCCTCCGTCTGAACTCGTCAGAAACATAGTATCGACTCCATCTTGGTTTGCAGCCTCAGGCCCGGAGCGTTCTCCATCCTGTCGGCGCCGTAAACAAGTTTCCTGTCGCGCAGCAGTAATTACACGCAGACATTAGTAAGTAATGTCTGAGGGCGTCGACTAATTCTCCAGCTCGCCGAGGGCTTTATGTGTCACTAAAGAGGCAGGAAGTCCAGGATCAGGATCTGAGAGGTGGTCTCGGACTTACTTCTCACATGAGGTTTTCATTCGAGGGTCTCTGGACCAGGGGTGGACGTTAGGGTTCTCAAGAGGCCACGATATATATGTCAGGACTGTTGTGAAGACAAATAAAACACTTGACGAAGAAAAAAAGAGCCAAAATACGATTGAAAAAAGTACAAGAAAAAGTAAAAAAGGACAAAACAGGAGAAACAATGCAGTTGTTTAATTATGCCATGGATTTATATATCATAACTTGGTTATAACTTTAAATAAAATTGAGTTGTATTGAAATTTAATTGAATATATTATCCTTATTTTAATAAATAGAGAGAATATACAAAGACGACAAGATTTATTTGTAGTTATATATTATATTATATTCAATGCAAAAACACACACACACACACACATACATATATAAATTCATATTTAATATATAAATGAAATTCAATATAAATATTTAATTCATATTTGATCATTGTAAATATATATATATATATATATATATGTGTATATATATATATATATAGTGTATAAATATATAAAACATGTAGATATTTTTACTTTTACAATCATATTTTGTCTTGTGAATAAAGAATAATTAACAACATTATTAATTTATGACAATTTATAATCATACCTGGAAACATATAACATATTTTAAAAGTATTTTAGCATCATAACATCATGTGATGGATCATTTAATTAGAATTAATTATTTTTTTAATCAGTTAAACTTCATCAGGGCCAAATAAAAACATTCAGGATTCCATGAACTGGATTTTACTTATGAATGTTTCATTTATACATTTATTCATACATTTGTTTTTTTGTTGTCAGAGAGAGTCATGTGATGTCATGTGATGTCATGTGATGTCACCTGCACTTCCCGTCACCTGTGGACACTTTGACTCGAAACTAGATCAGATCCTTATTGACTTTGGATCGGAGCCCACGTCACAACACTGTCAACGGCTTGAGTCGTGAATCGATAGGTTGATTATATTTCACACCCCACACACACACACACACACACACACACACACACACACACACCTATTTTCTGCTGACTGGAGCATCATAAGAACTTCCTCCTCTGACCTCTCAAATCAGTGTTTAGCATCAGCAGCTGCACGGTCATGACACGCTTCTGGGCAGACCTGCGAGAATATTGATGTCTAACACTTGCTAATCTCACAGCTAACGCTTGCTAATCTCACAGCTAACGCTTGCTAATCTCACAGCTAACGCTTGCTCGCGTCATAGCTAACACTTGCTCGCGTCATAGCTAACACTTGCTCGCGTCATAGCTAACACTTGCTTGCGTCATAGCTAACACTTGTTGCATCACAGCTAACACTTGATAGCATCACAGTTAACACTTGATAGCCTCACAGCCAACACTTGCTAACATCACAACTAACACTTGTTGCATCACAGCTAACACTTGCTAGCATCACAGCTAACCCTTGCTAACATTATAGCTAACATGTGTTGCATCACAGCTAACACTTGCTCACATCACAGCTAACGCTTGCTCGCGTCACAGCTAACACTTGCTAGCATCACAGCTAACCCTTGCTAACATTATAGCTAACATGTGTTGCATCACAGCTAACACTTGCTCGCATCATAGCTAACACTTGCTAGTTTCACAGCTAAAACTTGATAGAATCACAGCTAACACTTGTTGCATCACAGCTAACACTTGTAAGGATCACAGCTAACACTTGATAGAATCACAGCTAACACTTGTTGCATCATAGCTAACAATTGATAGCATCACAGCTAAAACTTGAAAGCATCACAGCTAACACTTGATAGCATCACAGCTAATACTTGATAGCATCGCAGCTAACACTTTATAGCATCAGAGCTAACACTTGATAGAATCACAGCTAACACTTGCTAGGATCACAGCCAACACTTGATAGCATCACAGCTAACACTTGTTGCATCATAGCTAACACTTGATAGCATCACAGCTAAAACTTGAAAGCATCACAGTTAACACTTGATAGCATCACAGCTAACACTTGATAGCATCGCAGCTAACACTTTATAGCATCAGAGCTAACACTTGATAGAATCACAGCTAACACTTGCTAGGATCACAGCCAACATTTGCTAACATAGCAGGGGTGTCAAACTGGTTTTCACCAGGGGCACATCCTATGTCCCCTCAGCCAGATGTAACTTATAATGTAACTAATGTAGCTAATGTAAAAAAATATAACTACTCTTATGTTAAAGACTTTGAATTTATTACTTGAGAGGGGCATAACTACTGTAAAACCAACAATTGTGAGCTGCTAAAAACATGTGGATGTAGTATTTTACAATTTTAAAAAAATGGCTGCACACAGCCTTGCATGTGGTGCACTAATAAGATATATTAGGCAGGCGGGCCACATAAAATCACATGCGAGCCACATTTGGCACCGCGGGCCTAACACATGCTTTATAGCATCAGAGCTAACACTTTATAGCATCACAGCTAACACTTGCTAGGATCACAGCTAATGCTTAATCAACCAGTCGTGTAATTTTCATGTCATGTCCTTAAACCAATAATTAGCTTCTATAATGCTGCTTATGAGAACTTATAACCTATAAGAGTAAATACAGTATTTACACCATAAACATCCACAAACACATCCACATATTCAAACACATGAATTATCTACAATATATAATGTTATTAGATTGTTTTGGCATCTTCAGGTTGATTTGACGCACATTGATTCAGGAACGAAAATGATAAGACCATCATTATGCAATGGACCTACAGATAAATAAAAAAAAAGCTAAATAAATGTAGATCCTGTTCTGAGACCTGGATCGAAGCGAACGATGCTGGATCAGTTCTGGACACGATTGAGTGATGAGTCGCGTGAAATGGCTGTGACGGTGATTATCGGCTCGAGTATTGAACTGTGTCCAGCAAGGGTCGTGACTGAGGTCGATGCCTCTTCCTGGACCTCGAGAATAGACAAGTAGTAGTTTGTACATGTGGTCGTGGGTTTCAAAGCCGTGTTCTGTCAGTATTTCATGTAGTCATTACCGCGTGAATACAGGAGACACTTCCTCCACGCCGTCGCTAATATGGTGAAAAATGTAAAAAGCTTCCCTCACAAATGTAAATCCGCTCGTGTAACTATTTATACCGAGGATGGCGGAGTTGTAAATAATACCAGAGCTGCAGTTTCCGACAGTTATCGTGCGCTTCCCCCAGAACGGCAGCCGTGACCTAATTCAAACCAGAGTTGTAGCATCGCACGCCTCGGCGTCGTCGGCATCAAAGAGCGATTGCTCGAAGTGAGTCTGTGTTTCCTTCAGCTCTGGGAGATTTGAGTAGAAAAACACAAGGTATGGGAGTAAACGTCTCTTCTCTGGTGATGTTTTTCCTGCTTTCATCTTTTTATCGACTCCAATTTCCTCCTCCCTTCTGTTGCAGCGAGGCTTCTGGGAGTTTTTGTTTTTTCCCCTCTCAGTCTCTGCACTTGTTCCCTCGTACGACCTTCGTTCCTCAGAGGTCACACGCCTTCCTCCGCCACTGTTTGTCCACCTCGTCGTACGAGAGCCTTCACCTGCATTAACCAGGTCTCAGGGGAACCTTCTCCGTTCACCTCTGGACTCGCAACACTTGCGCGTCGTTACCTTAAAAACATCAACCCACGCGTTGTATTTGACCAACGTGACGGTCTTTGTCTGTTAAAAGCATTTTTAGTGAACGACTCCCTTTGAGAAACGTGTCACTGTGAAGAGAAAATACCACCTTTCTGTTCATTAATGGTGTTTAAAGAGTATGTGCTAAATACTGTATCTGACACGCTGAAGATAATCCACAATTGATTCATTTTTTTTAATACACGCCTGATTGAGACAGCTAACACATGCTAACATCACAGCTAATGCTTGCTAGTATTACTTCTAATACTTGATAACATCACAGCCAACATTTGCTAGCATCAAAGCTAACACTTGCTAACATCACAGCTAACATTTGCTGGCATCAAAGCTAACACTTGCTAACATCACAGCCAACATTTGCTAACATCACAGCTAATGCTTGCTAACATCACAGCCAACATTTGCTAACATCACAGCTAACGCTTGCTAATATCACAGCCAACGTTTGCTAGCATCAAAGCTAACACTTGCTAACATCACAGCCAACGTTTGCTAGTATCAAAGCTAACACTTGCTAACATCACAGCAAACATTTGCAAGCATCGAAGCTAACACTTGCTAACATCACAGCCAACGTTTGCTAGCATCAAAACTAACACTTGCTAACATCACAGCCAACATTTGCTAGCATCAAAGCTAACACTTGCTAACATCACAGCCAACATTTGCTAACATCACAGCTAACGCTTGCTAACATCACAGCCAACATTTGCTAACATCACAGGTAACGCTTGCTAATATCACAGCCAACATTTGCTGGCATCAACGCTAACACTTGCAAACATTAAAGCCAACATTTGCTAACATCACAGCTAACACTTGCTAACATCACAGCCAACATTTGCCTAGATCACAGCTAATGCTTGCTAGCATTACATCTATACTTGCTAACATCACAGCTAACACTTGCTAACATCACAGCCAACATTTGCTAGCATCAAAGCTAACACTTGCTAACATCACAGCCAACGTTTGCTAGTATCAAAGCTAACACTTGCTAACATCACAGCCAACATTTGCAAGCATCGAAGCTAACACTTGCTAACATCACAGCCAACGTTTGCTAGCATCAAAGCTAACACTTGCTAACATCACAGCCAACGTTTGCTAGTATCAAAGCTAACACTTGCTAACATCACAGCAAACATTTGCAAGCATCGAAGCTAACACTTGCTAACATCACAGCCAACGTTTGCTAGCATCAAAACTAACACTTGCTAACATCACAGCCAACATTTGCTAGCATCAAAGCTAACACTTGCTAACATCACAGCCAACATTTGCTAACATCACAGCTAACGCTTGCTAACATCACAGCCAACATTTGCTAACATACAGGTACGTGAATATCACAGCCAACATTTGCTGGCATCAACGCTAACACTTGCAAACATCAAAGCCAACATTTGCTAACATCACAGCTAACACTTGCTAACATCACAGCCAACATTTGCCTAGATCACAGCTAATGCTTGCTAGCATTACATCTATACTTGCTAACATCACAGCTAATGCTTGCTAGAATTACATCTAATACTTGCTAACATCACAGCTGAAGCTTGCTAGCATTACATCTAATACTTGCTAACATCACAACTAATGCTTGCTAGCATCACAGCTAACACTTGCTAACATCACAGCCAACATTTGCTAGCATCAACGCTAACACTTGCTAGCACGAACACTTGCCTCAGGGCTCTTGAAAATGTCACAAATTTGAAAATGACTGAGGAATTTAAAGCTTTTCTATTAATGAAGCTTTTGGTCACATGTGGCTAAAGATTACGCCAGAACTCTTTAAGATCCATTAGATTTTTTCCCTTATTAGTCCCACAATGAATCATAAAAAACTAAATTATATGGGCTTTGGATTTTTTTAATTTTTTAATAATTCTTTGCCGTTTTGTACCTTTTAAAAATCCACAGGCATAGTCGGGTACTTCAGCTGGTAAATTTTACAGAGACTTCAAATAATAATAATAATAATAATAATAATAAATAAAAACAGCCACAATCTGATCCGTTTTTCTAATTATCACAATCAGGAGAAAATGTGAGTCAGAAAAGGGTTTATTGCCAGGATTTTTTTGAAGAGTGGATACATTTTAAAATCAAGGAAATGAAATGTAAGTAAAATGAAATAAAATATAATGGTCAACAAAAATGTACTCAATGAAATGAGTTACTGTTAAATTTAGGTTATCATATACAATATCAATAATATAATGACATTTAAATAAAGTATATTGAATATATTCTAGATAACAGAATGGTGTTTTACGGTGTTACGTGATCCGGGTCACGGCACCAAGTTGTTAGGGTTTTGTTGCAATGAACTGACTCTTCCACAGTCTCCATACGAGGTGGTGGTAAAGAAGGACGCAGACACGGGAATGAGTTTAAGTGAAAATGCTCGTTTAATGAAATATGCAACATTTAGAGACAAAACTTACATGATCATGGGCTCTAAGCAAAGCAGAGACGATTGCAGATATGTTTCGAGTGCCAAGCACAAACTTCTAACGAAATGGCGGATCTTTATAGTTTGAATATTCAGGTAAACGACTCTTGTCATTTGTGTATGAATGATTGGTCAGATACACTAAAAAAATGTTAATATTGTAAGATGGCCGTCACATGTGTTGTTTGTGGAATTTTACCACAGTTGATGTCTTCTAGAGAGAATCTGTTTATCTGTTGACTTACGCAGATGTCTGTCCTTGTTCTTGTTGGAACCAGACCTGCTGACATCATCTACAGATTTGTGTGAGCGTCGTCTTGACCTGACGAATAGCTAAGCAAGTGGATTCTAAAGAGAAGCAATGATTATATAATATTAATTAAATATAAAGATTATCAGTTAATCAAGTGATTATTTGAAATGTGTTTTAAATCTAGATGATCGATTACAGTAAAGTTGTCATATCCTTACAACGGCATTAAAACGTTAAAACAGTGCACAAAACACAAAGAAAACTAAAGTGTAATTATGAAATTTCGTTGTAGGTTAATATACATTTTATACAAGGCCAGCGACCATGAAACATTGAGGACCCTTGTGGGATTGAAGTTGATGCCCTGTCTTAGGTGATGAGCTAAAGAAAACACTTACAATCGGGATTACACATATATACACATATAATATTAATATAATATAATATAAATATAAATTACTTACTTATTTATATCTAGTTTCCCTCTGAGGGTCCAGACTCACACAATGACAGGCATATTTTTTAAAGGGTCTGCGGTGGAAGAATGGTCGCACAATATGTTGTTTGAGTCAGTTTTGTTCTTTGTTTTGTTCTTTGTTCTCTCCCTGTGGTCGACGAATGTTTCACTTGAATCACTGGTGAAAGTGAGCGGCGTCAGCGTGAGCGAGCGAAGGGAAGAATAAAGAGCAAATGCACAGAGGGGGGATGAAAGAGAAAATTGGTCGGGGATGGCAGCCGTAGCAACAGTGTGTGTGTGTGTGTGTGTGTGTGTGTGTGTGTGTGTGTGTGTGTGTGTGTGTGTGTGTGTGTGTGTGTGTGTGTGTGTGTGTGTGTGTGTGTGTGTGTAAACTAAAAGGGTGTGTCTGTCATATTGTAGCGAAATGCAAATCTGCTGAAATGAAAAATACACAACGCAGGTTCACGCGAGTGACTTGAAAGAGAAACTGCAGTAACACTCGACCTCCTTCTCTCATCCATTGATAACCTTTTCATCTTCTTTCTTCCTGTTCCTTCTTTCATGTTCTCACTCTCTATTCTCCTCAACTTAACACGTTTTAATTCATGTTTCTCATCCTCCTCTTCTTCTCTCCTCCTTCCACTGCTTCCTGGATCCAGAGAAAGGTAACGACTGCATGTTGTGTACAGTTGTGTGTTGGTGTTGTTTTTGCATGTTTTTATTCTAACTTTTATTGTGAAGTATTTTTATTTTTTTTGAACTGTTCTTCTCTAAGATTTTCTTTTCTTTCTCAATTGTATCTATTTTTCTTTCTCGAATAATATAAATTTTAAATATTAAAAAATGATCTATTGCACTATTTACTTTACTTTACTTTCCTATTGCACTGCATTACTTGTCTATAAGTATAATAATATAAACCCTCTGATACAAATAATTAACGCCATACAATATTAAAATAAAAGAAAAAATATGTTTGTAGACAATGCTAGTCGCGCCATCTCATGATAGCATGAAGCTAACTAGCTTTGTCTATTCTTTTATTTTAAGGACACAATACTATTAAAATATATACTGTATGTTTGTAGTAACCTTAGTGTTTGAAGGAGTGAAAATGGTACATCTAACCTGTGTCATTGTTAGCATGCTTTCGCTAGCTTGTGGTATAGTTAGCATAATTGCTTTAGAGATAAATCAAATCCAAAATATTGTTAATACGTGATAATATTAGCACTTTTTAATTCTTAGTAATAAATAGTGATTTTAATTTCTACTGTATAAAATGATAGTTGCGTCATCTCACAATAGCATGAAAATATTGCTAGCTAGCTGCTTCTATTCTTTTATTTTAAGGACAGAATATTATTAAAATATATACTGCATGTTTGTAGTAACCTTATATTAGTGTTTGAAGGAGTTAACATGGTACATCTAGCCTGTGTTATTGTTAGCAAGCTTTCGCTAGCTTGTGGTATAGTTAGCATAATTGCTTTAGAGCTGAATCAAATCCAAAAAATCGTTAATACGTGATAATATTAGCATTTTTTAATTCGTACTAATAAATAGTGATTTCAATTTCTACTGTATAAAATGATAGTGGCGTCATCTCACAATAGCATGAAACTATTGCTAACTAGCTGCTTCTATTCTTTTATTTTAAGGACGGAATACCATTATATATATACTGCATGTTTGTAGTAACCTTATATTAGTGTTTGAAGGAGTGAACATGGTAAATCCAGCCTGCTTTATCGTTAGCATGCTTTCGCTAGCCTGTGGTATAGTTAGCGTTAGTGTTTTAGTGCTAAATCAAATCCCCAAAAATCTTTAATACATGATAATATTATCATTTTGGAATTCTTTATAATAAATAGTGATTTCAATTTCTACTGTATAAAATTCTACTGGCGCCATCTCATGATAGCATGAAGCTTTTGCTAACAAGCTTCTTCTATTCTTTTATTTTAAGGAAGGAATACTATTTATATATATACTGCATGTTTGTAGTAACCTTATTAATTTATTTTAGTTTTTGAAGTAGTGAACATGGTACATCTAGCCTGTGTTATTGTTGTATTCATTAGCTTGTGGTATAGTTAGCATAATTGCTTAAGTGCTAAATCAAAACCAAAATTGCGTTAATACATAGTAATATTAGCATTTTGAAATTCTTAATAATAAATAGTGATTTCAATTTCTTCTGTTCTTGTATTAGCTCTAATTTTGTGTTTTATTTAAACTAGCCCTAAAGCTATTATGCTAACAATGCTACAGGCTAGTTATAAGATGCTAACAATAACACACGCTAAATCTACCGTGCTAATTCTTTAAAAACTCGAATGATGGTACAGTGTGCATGCAGTTAAGGCGACACTAAAACCTTACACTGTGTGTACTTCAGATAACAACACAGAATATATAAACAAATACATATTATCAGTCGAGGAATCGCTCCGTGAGCTTCTTAAGTAGTTGAAATTCCAAACCATGAATACAGTTCTTTATTTTTGTCTGTTTTGTTTCCTGAAAAGCCTTGTTTTTTTAAAAGAAACCTCCTTGTGTGACTTTCCATCATTAGCCGGGTCGAGAGCCGCGGGATGTTTATCTTGAATTACTCGCACGTTTATATCGTTTTCAACCTCAAGTGTCGTAAAATAACCATTTGTATCTCGGGCAAGGCCACTCACACAGCTCCAGTGATGCACTGCTCACATGTCCCTGGATGAAGCCCAGTGGACACACACACACATGTATCACACACACACACACATATCACACACACACACACGTATCACACACAGCCAACGGCAACATCGACCTCCAGTGTGCGTGAGATCAATTAAGTTAAGGACACATGCCGGCTAATGGACGTATAAAAACAAAGGCCCGTTGTGATTGTTTTGTGTAGTTGCCAGTGTGTGTTTGTCATCGTCTCCCAGTGTTGTGTGGCTAATACTTACCTAATTATTCCAGGAGCGTCAGCGTTTCTCTCCTGGTAATTAGCCAGAGATGTCGTACTTCTTTCCCTCCCACTCACTTTCAGTAAACTTTCTCTGCGTCGCTGCCATCACTCCCTCATCCTCCTCGCTTTCATTTTTTTCGACGTTTCCTCGGGCGCACATCTGTGCATCTGTGCACCAGTTTGTTCGCTGAAACCAGTTTCCAGTGATAGATGGAGGATAAACATCCAGCTTCTCTAACCGAGCAGAAAAATCATTATTGGCTTTAAATCTCTCCGTTTAATCAACTTAATTAAGAATGGTGTAATTAGTCACTGAAATGGCAGAGAACAGTTTGTGAAACGACAGTCGGATGTAAACAGTTGCTAATCAGAGTTTTACTTTAAATTCACCGTATGTTTGGATTGTGACATTTGACTGAACATGTATTTTGTTGCGTGACTGAGTTTGAACACAGAAATATTATCCTAAAGAACAGTATTAATTACATATTGCTCCACGAGGCTTTGTACAATTACTCCATGAGGCTTCATAGTATTAATACAAGAGCTTTGTAGTATTACTTCACATGCTTCATAATATTACTCCACGAGGCTTTGTAGTATTATTCAACGATGCTACTGAATATTACTCCAAGAGGCTTCGTAGTATTACTACACGATGCTTAATAGTATTACGCCATGAGGCTTAGTAGTATTACTCCAGGAGACTTTGTAGTATTATTCCACAAGGCTACGTAATATTACTCCAAGAGGCTTACTAGTATTACTCCAAGAGGCTTTGTAGTATTACTCCACGATGCTTAATAGTATTACGCCATGAGGCTTAGTAGTATTACTCCACAAGACTTTTTAGTATTATTCCACAAGGCTTCGTAGTAAAGGGGGGGGGGGGGGGGTTATACTCCACGATGCTTAATAGTATTTCGCCATGAGGCTTAGTAGTATTACTCCACAAGACTTTTAGTATTATTCACAAAAAGGCTACGTAATATTACTCCAAGAGGCTTAGTAGTATTACTCCAAGAGGCTTCGTAGTATTACTCCACGATGCTTAATAGTATTACACCATGAGGCTTAGTAGTATTACTCCACAAGACTTTTTAGTATTATTCCACAAGGCTACGTAATATTACTCCAAGAGGCTTAGTAGTATTACTCCAAGAGGCTTCGTAGTATTACTCCACGATGCTTCGTGGTATTACTCCATGAGGCTTTGTATTATAACTCCATGAGGCTTCGTAGTATTATTCCGCGAAGCTGCGTAATATAATTCAAGAAGGCTTCGTAGTATTACTCCATAAGGCTTCGTAGTATTACTCCATTAGGTTTAGTAGTATTAATCCACGTAACTTTCTAGTATTATTCCACAAGGCTGTGTAATATTACTCCAAGAAGCTGCGTGGTATTACTCCACTATGCTTTGTAGTATTACTCCATGATGCTTAGTAGTATTACTCCACGTAACTTTGTAGTAGTATTCCACGAGGCTACGTAATATTACTCCAAGAAGCTTCGTAGAATTACCCCACAAGGCTTTGTAGTATTATTCCACGAGGCTACGTAATATTAATCCAAAAGGCTTTGTAGTATTACTCCATAAGGCTTTGAAGTATTATTTCACGAGGCTTCGTAGTATAACTCCATGATGCCTCATAGTATTACTCCATGGGGCTTAATAGTATTACTCCAAGAGGCTTCAACAACACAACAACACACTTTAGTTCAACTTAAAGTGTGTGTAGTTGATGATTTTATTAGTGTTTTCACACCAATATAAACAAAACAACAGATAAAATGCATTTATTGACATTATATCTTGAAAGTCAAACTCGCTGCTACATCAGATCCAACAAATCGTTGAGGAAATGCCTGGAAAGGATAATTTGACTCAATATCCCATAATAGTCTCCACAATTGCCTCCTTCCCAGACGTGATACCTGGTGTCAGCTCATCACCGCTTTCCTGCACAATCTCCCAATTATCTTCCAATGGACGGTCCTGCTCGTAAAACCTCCCGAGACGGAATAAATACCATTAATATGTATCTGCGCCGACGTGCTATCATGTCGCGGATCTATTACCAGCACGAGATCGTTCATCATTTTCAACGAGCTCCGGAAAATAAATCTGCAGATGCAGGAGAATCATTATGAGTAGTTTAGAAACAACCTCTCAGTGTCCAAACATCAGCTTCAAACCTTCTTAACCAGCTTTAAAACATGTAGTTAATCAATTAATTACTAGGAAATGTGTATTTCCAGATGCTGAATCTGTCAAGTGAAATGATTGAAAGTATTTTATTAGTATTCAAGGTAAAAATGTGTAGAAACCGTTGAAATTATGTGAAATTATATACATAATAGAAGTAGTAGAAGAAGAAGTACTCGTAGAATTAGTAGTAGAATTAGAAGTAGTACAATTAGTAATATAAGTAGAAGAAGTAGTAGTAGAAGTAGTAGTGGGAGTAGAATAAATAGTAGAAGTAAGACAAGTAGTAAAAGTATTCCTTGAATAATTATTAGTAAAATAAGAATAAGTAATAGAAGTCGTAGTTCCTGGCAGAAGAACAAGTCGAATAAGTAGTAGAAGTAGTGGTATAAGTATAATTAGTAAAAGTAGTAGTAGGATTAGAATTAAAAGTAGAAGTGGAACAAGTAGTAAAAGTAGAAGTGGAATTAGTAGTACAAGTAGAAGTAGTAGTATAAGTATTGGGAGTTAAAATAAGTAGTAGTAGAAGTAGAAGAAGTAGTAGTAGAAGTAGTAGTGGGAGTAGAATAAATAGTAGAAGTACAACAAGTAGTAAAAGTATTAGTAGAATAATTATTAGTCAAATTAGAATAAGTAGTAGAAAAAGTAGTAGAATTAGCAGTAGAAGTAGTAGTAGAAGTAGAATAAGTAGTAGAAGTAGTATTTCCTAGCAGAAGAACTAGTCGAAGTAGTAGTAGAAATAGTGGTATAAATATAATTAGTAAAAGTAGTAGTAGGATTAGAATTAAAAGTAGAAGTGGAATAGTAGTAAAAGTAGAAGTGTAATATGTGGTAACAATTATAAGGAGTAGTAGAAGTAGTGGTAGAAGTATAATTAGTAAAGGTAGTAGTAGGATTAGAAGTAAAAGTAGAAGTGGAATAGTAGTTAAAGTAGAAGTGGAATAAGTGGTTAATATAGAAGTAGTAGTAGTATTAGTAGTAAGTAGACAAAAGAGTTTTTAAGTTTCTTGGTGTGAGTATTCCAGCATTCACACAATCAATAAAACATCATGTGATACTACAGTACAAGTGAATACATTCTTGTGCACTAATACTAGTGAATTCATTCTTGTGCACTAATACTAGTGAATTCATTATTGTGCACTAATACTAGTGAATTCATTATTGTGCACTAATACTAGTGAATTCATTATTGTGCAATAATACTAGTGAATTCATTCTTGTGCACTAATACTAGTGAATTCATTCTTGTGCACTAATACTAGTGAATTCATTATTGTGCACTAATACTAGTGAATTCATTCTTGTGCACTAATACTAGTGAATTCATTCTTGTGCACTAATACTAGTGAATTCATTCTTGTGCACTAATACTAGTGAATTCATTATTGTGCACTAATACTAGTGAATTCATTATTGTGCACTAATACTAGTGAATTCATTCTTGTGCACTAATACTAGTGAATTCATTCTTGTGCACTAATACTAGTGAATTCATTCTTGTGCACTAATACTAGTGAATTCATTATTGTGCACTAATACTAGTGAATTCATTATTGTGCAATAATACTAGTGAATTCATTATTGTGCACTAATACTAGTGAATTCATTCTTGTGCACTAATACTAGTGAATTCATTATTGTGCTCTAATACTAGTGAATTCATTCTTGTGCACTAATACTAGTGAATTCATTATTGTGCACTAATACTAGTGAATTCATTCTTGTGCACTAATACTAGTGAATTCATTCTTGTGCACTAATACTAGTGAATTCATTCTTGTGCACTAATACTAGTGAATTCATTCTTGTGCACTAATACTAGTGAATTCATTATTGTGCTCTAATACTAGTGAATTCATTCTTGTGCACTAATACTAGTGAATTCATTATTGTGCACTAATACTAGTGAATTCATTCTTGTGCACTACTACTAGTGAATTCATTCTTGTGCACTAATACTAGTGAATTCATTCTTGTGCACTAATACTAGTGAATTCATTCTTGTGCACTACTACTAGTGAATTCATTATTGTGCACTAATACTAGTGAATTCATTATTGTGCTCTAATACTAGTGAATTCATTCTTGTGCACTAATACTAGTGAATTCATTATTGTGCACTAATACTAGTGAATTCATTCTTGTGCACTAATACTAGTGAATTCATTATTGTGCACTAATACTAGTGAATTCATTATTGTGCACTAATACTAGTGAATTCATTATTGTGCACTAATACTAGTGAATTCATTCTTGTGCACTAATACTAGTGAATTCATTCTTGTGCACTAATACTAGTGAATTCATTCTTGTGCACTAATACTAGTGAATTCATTCTTGTGCACTAATACTAGTGAATTCATTCTTGTGCACTAATACTAGTGAATTCATTCTTGTGCACTAATACTAGTGAATTCATTATTGTGCACTAATACTAGTGAATTCATTATTGTGCACTAATACTAGTGAATTCATTCTTGTGCACTAATACTAGTGAATTCATTCTTGTGCACTAATACTAGTGAATTCATTATTGTGCACTAATACTAGTGAATTCATTATTGTGCAATAATACTAGTGAATTCATTATTGTGCAATAATACTAGTGAATTCATTATTGTGCACTAATACTAGTGAATTCATTCTTGTGCACTAATACTAGTGAATTCATTATTGTGCACTAATACTAGTGAATTCATTCTTGTGCAATAATACTAGTGAATTCATTGTTGTGCACTAATACTAGTGAATTCATTCTTGTGCACTAATACTAGTGAATTTATTCTTGTGCACTAATACTAGTGAATTCATTCT
Organism: Callionymus lyra; assembly: GCA_016630915.1. Lineage (NCBI taxonomy): Eukaryota > Metazoa > Chordata > Actinopteri > Syngnathiformes > Callionymidae > Callionymus > Callionymus lyra. The sequence goes on from JACEEU010000687.1 coordinate 22,700,692, forward strand.
TGTGCAATAATACTAGTGAATTCATTATTGTGCACTAATACTAGTGAATTCATTATTGTGCACTAATACTAGTGAATTCATTCTTGTGCAATAATACTAGTGAATTCATTATTGTGCCCTAATACTAGTGAATTCATTCTTGTGCACTAATACTAGTGAATTCATTCTTGTGCACTAATACTAGTGAATTCATTCTTGTGCACTAATACTAGTGAATTCATTATTGTGCACTAATACTAGTGAATTCATTATTGTGCAATAATACTAGTGAATTCATTCTTGTGCACTAATACTAGTGAATTCATTATTGTGCACTAATACTAGTGAATTCATTCTTGTGCACTAATACTAGTGAATTCATTATTGTGCACTAATACTAGTGAATTCATTCTTGTGCACTAATACTAGTGAATTCATTATTGTGCACTAATACTAGTGAATTCATTATTGTGCACTAATATTAGTGAATTCATTCTTGTGCACTAATACTAGTGAATTCATTATTGTGCACTAATACTAGTGAATTCATTCTTGTGCACTAATACTAGTGAATTCATTATTGTGCACTAATACTAGTGAATTCATTCTTGTGCACTAATACTAGTGAATTCATTCTTGTGCACTAATACTAGTGAATTCATTCTTGTGCACTAATACTAGTGAATTCATTATTGTGCACTAATACTAGTGAATTCATTATTGTGCACTAATACTAGTGAATTCATTCTTGTGCACTAATACTAGTGAATTCATTCTTAAATGTGATAGTTGCAGGAACACATATAATTAAAGTTTTTGATGTTTCAGAAAGAATAGATTTTGTTGACTTGATGATGTATAAATATATTTTCAACTCCAAACCTTGACGTGTTTATTATAATTCATTTGAACATCTCTGGTCAGAACCTTGTGTTTCTACTGTGGAGTGAAAACGATGAAACACGAGTCGAGTAGAAAAGGTCACTCGTGGAAACATCTTCTTCTTCAAACCTTCCTGGTCTAAACTTCTCTTCTGTGCTCCAGGGACTTTGCCTATGTGGCGCGAGACAAGAACACGCGTGTGCTGAAGTGTCACGTGTTCCGATGTGATACACCTGCCGCCGCCATCGCCACCAGTCTTCACGAAATCTGCTCAAAGGTGGGTGTTAGCATCGCATCGACGCCTGAACAAACCCCCAGGATTCACTGTGTGGGCGACAGATTTAACATGTTCTCACAGATGTTCAACAGAGAATGATCTCATGAAGGTTTTAGCTTCTCAATTATCATTGATCGTCCTGAAAACAGTCCCTACTGTAAAGTCCCATCATGCACTGCAACCGTTGAGACTCATCTAGTAACTTATAGTAACTATAGTAAATGAAAACAGAGTCAACTATTTTAAAGTAAATAAAAATACTACTTTTACTAACAATCCCACTTCTACTTTTACTACTAATTCCACTTCTACTTTTACTACTAATTCCACTTCTACTTTTACTACTAATTCCACTTCTACTTTTACTACTAACTCTACTTTTATGTTTTACTACTAATTCTACTTCTACTTCTACTACTAATTCTACTTTTACTACTAATTCCACTTCTACTTTTACTACTAATTTCACTTCTACTTTTACTACTAATTCCACTTCTACTTTTACTACTAACTCTACTTTTATGTTTACTACTAATTCTACTTCTACTTTTACTACTAATTCTACTTCTACTTTTACTACTAATTCCACTTCTACTTTTACTACTAATTTCACTTCTACTTTTACTACTAATTCCACTTCTACTTTTACTACTAATTTCACTTCTACTTTTACTACTAATTCCACTTCTACTTTTACTACTAACTCTACTTTTATGTTTACTACTAATTCTACTTCTACTTTTACTACTAATTCCACTTCTACTTTTACTACTAATTCCACTTCTACTTTTACTACTAATTTCACTTCTACTTTTACTACTAATCCCACTTCTACTTTTAACTACTAACTCTACTTTTATGTTTACTACTAATTCTACTTCTACTTTTACTACTAATTCTACTTCTACTTTTACTACTAATTCCACTTCTACTTTTACTACTAATCCTTCAATTTCACTTCTACTTTTACTACTAATTCCACTTCTACTTTTACTACTAACTCTACTTTTATGTTTACTACTAATTCTACTTCTACTTTTACTACTAATTCTACATCTACTACTACTTCTACTTCTACTTTTACTACTAATTCTACTTCTACTTTTACTACTAATTCTACTTCTACTTTTACTACTAATTCTACTTTATTACTACTAATTCCTACTTCTACTATCTACTTCTGCTTTTACTACTAATCCTCTACTTCTACTACCCTACTTTTGTTTACTACTAATTCTACTTCTACTTTTACTACTAATTCCACTTCTACTTTTACTACTAATTTTACTTCTACTTTTACTACTAATCCTACTTCTACTTTTACTACTAATTCTACTTCTACTTTTACTACTAATTCTACTTCTACTTTTACTACTAATTCTACTTCTACTTTTACTACTAACTCTACTTTTTTTACTCTATCTACTTTTTTTACTACTAATTCCACTTCTACTTTTACTACTAATTTCACTTCTACTTTTAAACTAATTCCACTTCTACTTTTACTACTAACTCTCCTTCTACTTTTACTACTAATTCTACTTCTACTTTTACTACTAATTCTACTTCTACTAATTTCTACTTTTACTACTAATTTCACTTCTACTTTTACTTTTTCACTTCTATTTAAACATTTCCCACTAAGAATCTCATGAAGGTTTTATTCTCCTTTCATTTAAAACCTAATTAGCTTAGTAGCTTAAACAAATAATTATTTTCTATTTTTTCACACTAAGATAAATTTTCCTCTTTTTCCTATTCATTTCTCTTTTATTTTTATATTAACATTTTAAAATAATCTTTTTTCTCATTTTTTCACTACTAATTTAAAGGAAATAAATTAAACCCAATTCAAACAATATAACTTTAATTTTATCTTTTTTTTTTTTTTTTCTCTTTTCTTTCTGCTTCTGCTTTTACTATGATTCTTTTACCTTACTACTGTCACGTTTGTCTAATTTCACTTTCTACTTTTACAATACTAATTTTATTATTGCACTTTTACTACTAACTCTACTTTTACTTTACTACTGATTCTACTTCTACTTTTAACTACTAAAACAAAATAATTTTTTCTGCACTTTTTCTTGACAAAATTCCACTTCTATTTTTACTACTAATTTTTTCTTGCTTAATTACTAATTCAATTATCATTTTTCTCCTAAAAATCCCTACTATAAAGTCCCATCATGCACTGCAACCGTTGAGACTCTTCTAGATAACTTATATAACTCTAGTAAATGAAAACAGCGTCAACTATTTTAAAGTAAATAAAAATACTAATTTTACTTAATCCCACTTCTACTTTTTACTACTTTAATTTTAACTTCTACTTTTACTAATATTTTTACTTTTTTACTAATTATACTTCTAGTTTTACTACTTATTCTACTTTTACTACTAATTCTACTTCTACTTTTACTACTAATCCTACTTCTACTTTTACTACTAATTCTACTTCTACTTTTACTACTACTAATTCTACTTCTACTACTAATTCTACTTCTTTTACTACTACTACTTCTACTGTTTTTACTACTAATCTACTTCTGCTTCTACTTTTACTACTAATCCTACTTCTACTTTTACTACTAATTCTACTTCTACTACTACTTCTACTTTTAAAACTAATCCTACTTCTACTTTTACTACTAATCCTACTTCTACTTTTACTACTACTTCTACTTCTACTTTTACTACTAATTCTACTTCTACTTTTACTACTAATCCTACTTCTACTTTTACTACTAATTCTACTTCTACTACTACTTCTACTTCTGCTTTTACTACTAATCCTACTTCTACTTTTACTACTAATTCTACTTCTACTTTTACTACTAATTCTACTTCTACTACTACTTCTACTTCTACTTTTACTACTAATTCTACTTCTACTACTAATTCTACTTCTACTTTTACTAATCCTACTTCTACTTTTACTGCTAATCCTACTTCTACTTTAACTACTAATTTAATTTCTACTTTTTCTGTCTATCTCTGATTTTTGTTCACTTATAAAAGTTTGAAATGACCCAAAAGTGACTGATGTTCTAAAGAGCTTCTCGTCACTCGACCTATTTCGTCCTGTTCCTCCTCCTGAGATGTTGTTCGAGCGACTCTGGTTTGAAACTAGTTTCTACTGCAGTGAAGGAACTCTGTGACCTCGGAGTCGCAGCTGTGATTTCTTTTTATTTAGTGTCGGTGGATCCTGTCGCCGTCCCATGTGAGCCGGACTGCAGACTCACCACAGACTTGGATTAATGACACCCCCAATTAATCAAGTATCTCCAGTGTGTGTGTGTGTGTGTGTGTGTGTGTGTGTGTGTGTGTGGGTGTGTGTGTGTGTGTGTGTGTGTGTGTGTGTGTGTGTGTGTGTGTGTGTGTGTGTGTGTGTGTGTGTGTGTGTGTGTGTGTGTGTGTGTGTGTGTGTGTGTGTGTGTGTGTGTGTGTGTGTGTGTGTGTGTGTGTGTGTGTGTGTGTGTGTGTGTGTGTGTGTGTGTGTGTGTGTGAGGAGGAATGTTTATTATCATGCAGTTATTTTCAATTACGACGCGCAAGAGAGACTTTTCTAATTTTACAAGTTGAGATTTTTATTCTAGTGAAGCTTTTTTTCACAGGAAACATTCAAATCAATCGAGGTTGAAAAGATAAATACTGACTGTGATGATTTGATTATATTGAAAAATACATTTTAATGTGCAGCTATCATGAGGTCAGACTTAAATATGACTTTTGTTAGTTTTTATCGTTTTTTATTTGTACTTTTTGTGAGTGTAAAGTAAAGTAAAAGTGTCTAAAGATAACGTTCTTGTTTGTGGCCTACATGAGATCAGAGTTAAATTATAGAACTGATCAGGGACAGTTTTTATATTTTTATCACTTACTTTTGGAATGTTTTCTTGGTTAAAAAAAATGGTCGATTTCTACCTTTTTTTGAGCCTTCAAAAAACAAAATTTTACACATTTGGGAAACAATTATTTACCTTCACACGGTCCTTCGGATTCTATACTTTAGTTTTCTGACATTATTTTCCATTTTCAGAGACGGTGATTTTTTTCCTTTTTTTTTTACAAGTTTTCATGGTAAAATTTGGTCGATTTCTACCTTTTTTTGAGCCTTCAAAAAACAAATTTTACACATTTGGGAAAAAATGATTTGCTTTCAGGTTGTCTGTCAGATATTCTTTAGTTTTCCGACATTATTTCCCATTTTCAGAGACGTTGATTTTTGACCCTTTTTTACAAGTTTTCGTGGTAAAAATTTGTCGATTTCTACCTTTTAAACAAGTTTACTACTAAAAATAACTACATATAGTTCTTTATTGTTTTAGTAATGAACCTATTTTTGTCATAGTTAGTCTTTTCTGGAAGAAAATATTGACTTGATATCAAATGTACACGTTTAAGTATATTTTTTAATGTTTAAACAAAATAAATAATGTACTTTTATTGTTGTTTTCTCTAAATATTGTGTCTCTTAATCTTTGTCTGTCCTTTATTTTGGCTTTTCAAAACCCTTTTGCTGTCACAGTATATGATTGATTGATTGATTGATTGATTGATTGATTGATATTCCTTAATTCTTCCCACATTGGGGAAATTGTAGTCGTTTCATTAAATAAAAATAGAAGATTAAACATACGTATATTAGGACGTATAGTACACATGTTAAAAATAATGACAAAAAAACAACAATAATTAAAAATAAATCAAATAATAATGAATAAAGATAATAATAACATAAAATGGAAACACAATATTAAATACAAACTATGATAAATATATGAATAAAAATAAACATAAACAGTAAGAGAAATACAAAATAAAATTAACACACAAATTCATAAAACATGTATATACTGTGTATATCAAATATAATAAACATTATATCTTTGTCCATTGTTTGCCATGGTTTATATAAATTATATTTTTAAAGGAATTTAATTATTAATAAACTTATTTTTGATGATGTCACGACATAAATACATTTTGTTTTTGTTTTTTTACTTGACTCGTTTTCCAAGGTTACCTTTAACAAACTTTCTTCGAAGACCTTGAATGTTTCGCCTCAAGGTCGTCCGTCTTGAAGTTAAAACCTACATTTCCTTCCCATGATCCCTCGCTGTCATCGCCGCCGTCTTTAGGTGTCGTTCCTGATCCTCCTAAAGCTCCAGGGATTGTGTTTCTATCTTCATTGTTTCTGTTTCTCTAACGTCTTCTGTCGTGTCTCGTCCAGATTATGGCTGAAAGGAAAAGCGCCAAAGCCGGCGTCGGCAGTTCATCGCAGGCCGGAGCCGACGTTCCACTGCAAGGTGAGCGAGCCGTCACTCTACCTCTGACGCTAGTGTGTGTTTCCTCAAGTTCTGTGTGACCTTGACCTCATGACCTTGGCTCGTCCTACGTTAAACCACCTAAACTCCTGGTCAGACTCGCATCTCGTGATCAAAATAAATGATTCAAGAACGATGTTGTCGCATCGTTGCTGAATTATTGATCAATTATCATTGTTCGTCCTGAAAACAGTCCCTACTATAAAGTCCCATCATGCACTGCAACCGTTGAGACTCATCTAGTAACTTATAGTAACTATAGTAAATGAAAACAGCGTCAACTATTTTAAAGTAAATAAAAATACTACTTTTACTAACAATCCTACTTCTACTTTTACTACTAATTCCACTTTTGCTTTTACTACTAATTCTACTTTTATGTTTACTACTAATTCTACTTCTACTTTTACTACTAATTCTACTTTTAGGTTTACTACTAATTCTACTTCTACTTTTACTACTAATTCTACTTTTAGGTTTACTACTAATTCTACTTTTATGTTTACTACTAATTCTACTGCTACTTTTACTACTAATTCTTATTCTACTTTTACTACTAATTCTTATTCTACTTTTACTACTAATTCTTGCTCTACTTTTACTACTAATTCTTATTCTACTTTTACTACAAATTCCAATTCTACTTTTACTACTAGTTCCACTTCTACTTTTACTACTAATTCTACTTCTACTATTACTACTAATTCCACTTCTACTTTTACTACTAATTCTACTCCTTCTTTTACTACTAATTCCACTTCTACTTTTACTACTAATTCTTATTCTACTTTTACTACTAATTCCACTTCTACTTTTACTACTAATTCTACTCCTTCTTTTACTACTAATTCTACTTCTAATTTGGCCCTTTACGAAATGGAATAACTTTCTCCAAATCTTTGTCCATTGTTTTTCATGATTTATATTTATTATAATTTTAAAGGAATTTAATTATTAATAAACTTATTTTTGATTATCTCACGACATAAATACATTTTATTTTGGTTTTTTACTCGACTCGTTTTCCAAGGTCGGCTCCGACGTTCCACGCCAAGGTAACGCGAGCTGTCACTCTTTCTTTGACGCCAGTGTGTGTTTTCCTCTCGTTTTTAGTGTTTGTTTTTCTGCTGGTTAATGAAATATTAAGGAGCGTTTCAGCTTCAACCTCATTAAAAACCCAAGCGGCGTTCCACGTTTCTGCCTGTCTCGTGGCGGGCCCCGGGGTCTTTGGAATTTACCGCCATCGTCTCGCTCTTATCTTTTCACGGCGGTAACTTGAACGAGGGAGCGTGGACGGCTGAAAGACAACAATCTCGTTCTTCTCGCCCGTGATTGCTTCTCCCCGGGGGAGGCGGCTTGTTGGCAGCGTGTTGGCGGCGTGTTAGTGGGGTGTTGGCGGCGTATTGGAGGCGTGTTAGTGGCGTGTTGGCGGCGTGTTGGAAGCGTGTTGGCGGCGTGTTGGAAGTGTGTTGGCGGCGTGTTGTCGGCGTGTTGTCGGCGTGTTGGCGGCGTGTTGGCGGCGTGTTGGCGACGTGTTGGCGGCTTGTTGGCAGCATGTTGGCGGCGTGTTGGCGGCGTGTTGGCGGCGTGTTAGTGGCGTGTTGGCGGTGTGTTGGAAGCGTGTTTGCGGCGTGTTGGCGGCGTGTTGGCGGCGTGTTTGCGGCGTGTTTGCGGCGTGTTGGCGGCGTGTTGGCGGCGTCTTTGCGGCGTGTTGGCGGCGTGTTGGCGGCGTGTTGGCGGCATGTTGGCGGCGCGTTGGCGGCGTGTTGGCGGCGTGTTGGCGGCGTGTTGGCGGCGTGTTGGCGGCGTGTTGGCGGCGTGTTGGTGGCGTGTTAGTGGCGTGTTGGCGGCGTGTTGGCGGCGAGTTAGTAGCGTGTTAGTGGCGTGTTGGCGGCGTGTTGGCGGCGTGTTAGTGGCGTGTTGGCGGCGTGTTGGCGGCGTGTTAGCGGCGTGTTAGTGGCGTGTTGGCGGCGTGTTGGCGGCGTGTTGGCGGCGTGTTGGCGGCGTGTTGGCGTGTTGGCGGCGTGTTGGCGGTCCCACACACCGGGAGGAGGGTTTTGATTTCGGGACGGATGCCAACACCGGGGATAATGACCCATCTGTAGGGTCCGGGCTCAGCCTGGTTCTGCTCAGATAAACCGTATGACAACAGATACACTTTTATTGAAAGAATAAATAAAATGTCTCTGAATCATTGGCGTGCGACGGACGCTCCGCTCGTCCTTCCTCTGCGTCTCCGGGATCTGAGCCAACAACCTTCTGAAAAGATAAGCAGAAGGTGTTGAATAAATGGGTTTTTTTTCTTCACAGTATATAGATTTCAGTCGCTCGTTTCATTCCAGGCTTATGTTCTGTAAAATACCCGCAATAGACAAATTCTGCAAAGGACTGACCTTGATGCTTTGCCGACCAGCCGACCAATCACAGCTGTCCATGACTTTGACATAGAAACTTAGAAGTAGAATTTGAATAGAAAACTGTAAAACTCTAATTAGAGCAGTGTGTTGAAATGCATCATGGGAGTTCTCCGTTTTGTCTGCACCATAAGTGAAGTGGGTTCAGTAAAGTTGTAAAGGTGATAGAAACTATCAAGAGGTGATATAACACGTTATTCTTTTCTACAATACTTTTCTTTTCTACATCTATCGATGAGGAGAGGATACAGTGACTGAAGCAGCTTTTGCAGCTGATGTTTGGACATATAGTGGTTTGAAAACAAATGAAAGCAATGAAAGAGTCATGTGTTCTGTAAATACTACAACACCAGAGCCAAGTACTGGACAATACTACACACATATATACTTGTTACTACACTATCACAACACCAGAGCCAAGTACTGGACTACATATATACTTGTTACTACACTATCATAACACCAGAGTCAAGTACTGGACAATACTACACAATATATACTTGTTACTACACTATCACAACACCAGAGTCAAGTACTGGACAATACTACACATATATTTTTTACTTTTATACACTATCACAACACCAGAGTCAAGTACTGGACAATACTACACATATATACTTGTTACTACACTATCACAACACCAGAGTCAAGTACTGGACAATACTACACATATATACTTGTTACTACACTATCACAACACCAGAGTCAAGTACTCCACAATACTACACATACATCCTGGTTACTACTCTATCACAACACCAGAGTCAAGTACTTGACAATACAACACATATATACTTGTTACTAGACTATCACACCACCAGAGTCAAGTACTCCACAATACTACACATATATACTTGTTACTACACTATCACAACACCAGAGTCAAGTAATGGACAATACTACACATATATCCTTGTTACTACACTATCACAACACCAGAGTCAAGTACTCCACAATACTACACATACATCCTCGTTACTACAGTATCACGATACATTGTATTGTTCTATCGCGATACAATATTGTATCAACAGATTCTTGATAATACACATCACTAACTAGTTCTGTGGTTTTGTTGTAGTTGATCTGCTGTTTAAATTAGTAATTTTAGTGGGCAAAAACTAGCAGCAAATACAATATATTTAAATGTGTAGTATCGTGTGCATCGTGTAAGTCTGGATCAGATCACTGATGGAAGGTCTGACCATGAATAGATCTGAAAGTAAGAACCAGAATTTTAAAATGATCCTGAAAGAAACTGGCAGCCAGTGAAGAGTTTGAAGGAGAAATGTGAGTTCTTCTACTAGAGCGGCGCAGAATTCTGGCTGTTGGTATGAACTGCAGGCGAGACACATCCTTCTTGTTTGGACATGAAAATATGTGAGTAATAGTGAATTATAATAAATATATCATCATATGTTACGGGTCTAAGAGTCTCTGAACTAACGGCTCGTGAGTATTAAGTGACCAACAAACGTATTTCGGAGGAAATGTTCTTATAATGAGAAGAATCCAGACGACGTCTGTTATCTCCCATTGATTCCGCTCGTTTGCTCGATTATGACCAGAGAAATATTCCAGCAGATGTATTGAGGCCGAGCGCTGTGGAAATGAAGTGTAACGAGGTTTGTTTTGTGTGAAATATTAATCGGATTCTTCCTGTTTTTTTGTGCGTGAAAAAAAAATGGAATAAATCCCGGAGAAGACTTGAGCTCTTTATCCTTTAATATTGTTAAATTAAACCGATCTCTGGAGTGACTTCCTCCTCCTCGTTGCTGGCGCTCAAATCCTCTGACACTCGGGACTCAAGACAAACTCTTCTGAGCCTGAGGTTCCTCTGACAGTTTCAAAACATGGAAGTCGTGAAGCCTCTGTGGCCCCAAGACATCGTCAAATATACTCAGTGTTTTGTGTAACTGCTGTTGTTCGGTGACGCACAAACTAGTGAATCCACTTTGATTCAAGGTCAAAGTCAGACCTGCTGAAAGGAACATGACCTTGATGATGTTGTCATGATGTGTAGTCGGACCCCCGTCGCTTCCGTTTGTGTGTGTCATGATGTGTCCTGAGTTGTGCGTCTTTTATGTCGTTGCATCTTATGTTTTTGTGCACCTGTGTTTGGTCAACCTTGGTTGTTTTTAAACGTGCTTTATGAATACAAATTGACTTGAATTGACCTTATATAGTTGTCACTCCTTGTCATTAATCCAACTCTTAAGATATTTGATGATCAAATGTTTCAGATTGTAGATTTGTGCCAAACTAAAGGCTTCTTGTGTAAATACATGTATTTTTTATGGACGGCATCACATGCGTTTATGTTGGAAGTTGATTCAGAAAATCTAAAACGAACATTTTGTCATTTTTAAAATCATTATCGGAGCAACAACAAATACTTTTCTTTTAATATATTTCAATACAGGGTGTTTTAGTGGATCTGTATCAATCTCTCATGAAGATATAATGAAGTAAAAATCAAATTAAGTTACTTTATTTAAGAAAAATACATGTATTTTTATCAAAAAATATATTTGATTTATCATTTGGAAAGAGCTGTTAATTTAGTTATTATTATTATTATTATTATTATTATTATTATTATTATTATTATTATTATTATTATTACTATATTTTTTTATTGTTGTTGTTGTTAATGTTCTTGTTTATATATTTTTATACTTATTGTATTACTTTACTTTTTATTCAATTCAATTGTAATAATTGTAATTATACTTTAAACTAAAATGTTTTTTGTTTTTTTAATGTAGTTGTTTTTGTGAATAAATAAAGTGAGTTCACTAAATCTATTAAAAAACACAAAACAGATTACGACATAACTGTTGTATTACAATATTGTATCACTAAGTATTTGAATAAACTAAACGTTTTCTGCGTATTTGTATCTGTTTTTAAATGAACCACTGAAGGTTATTTTATTAAACTCCCTTGACGAGACTAAGCAAGGCCACAAATAGAAGGTTGACTTCTGTGTGGGAGGAAACAATAGTACCCGGAGGAAACAATAGTACCCGGAGGAAACCCTTGTCAGCAGAGGAGAAGTCAGTGCAGCAGCAGAGGAGGAACTAGACGAGGATTCAAACCCAGGTTATGATGAGATGTGACTGAGAAGAACAGGATCTTCAGGGACGTCTGTGGATCCCTGTGGTCTCAGTCGGACGTCCCTCGGTTCTCTTCGCTGGCTCAGGTCCATCGTCAGAGCTTTTTACTGACGAACTTTAACTCCTTTTATTCTTCATGAAAACATCATCGGCGTGAGATAAAAACTTCTCGTCGTGATGTTTGATGATAACCAGGTTGGATCTGAAGGCGTTGAACCGCAGACTTTCTTGTTGTTGTTATTTTTATGTGTTTTGTTGTTCTTTCTAAACAACTGGTTTACATCTATTAAGATCTTTAAACATTAAATATTATGGAAAAAGCACTCTGAGGGAGCAAACCACTGCCAAAGGCACACATTCCTCGATTTTGTCAAAACTACTTCTCAACCAAGTCATTTCCCAAGTCTGGTCTTATCCAGCAACGCTAAAACAATGACAAGTAAATCATCCATCATCAACAAAATATAAATGGATAAATCAATAATATTATGAGACAAATAAATTAAATAATAAGAATAAATTAAATAAATTATTATTTTATAATACTTTAAATAACATGGAATTAGATTTTATAATAAAAAAAAGTCAAATACATTTTCTAAATACAATATTTTTTAAATCGTAGCCATTAAAATCAATATAAAAACGTTGGTATAATTCTCAGTTGATGCTGCGCTTCTATGTCACATGACCATCTGTCCATTGCGTGATTGGCTAGGAACTCGATCAAGTAGCTCGGTACATGATTGGTATTGTCTGGAGACATTAATATACCAACATATTGAATTTAAAAACGGCTTTGAATAATGAAAAATATTTAATTTAGAAAATTAATTCATGAAACCATACCCATTTATTCGAGGCCACGCCCACTCGTCAGTCAAGTCAACCAACCCCACAACGTTTGGACTTTTTTTAAACTATATATATAAATTTATATTTATGTCATAAAAGTTGATTTTGGGGGCGCACGGTGGCGCAGTGGTTAGCATGGTCACCTCACAGCAGGAAGGTTGCTGGTTCACTGGTTCGTGACCTTTCTGTGTGGAGTTTTTATGTTCTCCCGTGTTGTGTGGGTTTACTCCGGACACTCCGGTTTCCTCCCACAGTCCAAAAACATAAAGAGGTTGATTGAGAACTTGGGGAAATTGTCCGTAGGAATGAGTGTGTGTGTGAATGGTTGTCTGTCTTTGTGTGTCCTGAGACAGACTGGCATCCTGTCCAGGGTGTCCCCTGCCTCTCGCCCAATGATACTGGGATAGACTCCAGTCTCCCCGCGACCCCCACAAGGCATAAAGCAGTAGAAAATGAATGAAAAGTTGATTTTCTTTTGGCATGGGGTACTTGTGCATCAAGCCTCTAGTGGACACCAAATGAACTGCAACGGTTTTCACTTGAAAACGCTTCTAAAACCGACCACTTCCTGAACCGACGAGCGTTTGTCTTCCTGACGTTTGAGTCTCAGTGTTCACGAGTTAAACTCCACAGAAAGTGCTTTTGTGGTTTCCATCCTCAATTAGACCCCCCGTGGAGAGTTCTGGCTTCAATCCCCCCAAAAAAACCCTCATTACGTCTTTTCAATCGCCCCGAATATAATCGCACGTCTTTAAACCGGGCACGGTTGAAATCCTCGTTAGGATTCGGGTCACGGATCTTCTTTGATCGTCTTGTGAGCGCGGCGGCGTAAATAGACGCAGCTGGACGTCCACGGAGAAAATCCCCCGATTCTCCCACTTCCTGTGTTTTCATGTCTGTGAATATTTGTTCTGGATCTTGATCCAAATACTTTCAAGAGTATCTTTTTTTTTTACTTCATTTGTCTTTTCTCTTCCCAGAATTCCCAATGCCAAAGACAGAGCTCGTCCAAAAATTCCACGTGATGTATCTCGGAATGACATCAGTGACTCGACCGATAGGTGACCAATAGGCTCCGCCCCTTTGTTTACCATTGCTGTGTCTCATATCGCATACTTCTCTTAGTATACTAGAAGTTAGTATGCATCAGGATAGTGTACGTACTAACTAGTAACTAATCCTCCACAGATAGTATGTCTCAAATCACATACTTCTCTTAGTATACTAGAAGTTAGTATGCATCAGGATAGTGTACGTACTAACTAGTAACTAATCCTCCACAGATAGTATGTCTCAAATCACATACTTCTCTTAGTATACTAGAAGTTAGTATGCATCAGGATAGTGTACGTACTAACTAGTAACTCATCCTCCACAGATAGTATGTCTCAAATCAAAAAAAAAAAAAAACCCCCCCCCCCAACAACAAGGGGGGGGGACCCAGGGGGGGGGGGGGGCACCCAACAGGAGACCCCCCCTCCCCGGGGAACTCTGCTGCTACACACTAACAGGAAATGATCGCGACAGCTTCTTCTTCTACTACTATTGAACGATGATTTCAACCAGCTGTTTGAACACTATCGCCACCTGCTGGCAGCACGTTTTGCAAGTTTAGAAAAAGAAATAAAGAAAAAATATAAAAATCTAAATATTCGCGAGATATTTACGGCAGTATCAGCACCGAAGACGTATCATCCTACTGCTGCTGAAAAAGCACCTGTAAGTATATTCATTTATATATATATATATATATATATATATATATATATATATATACATATACGTTTAAAACGTCATTAAGATGGCGGCCGATTAGGGTGGTTAGTGTCCATCGATCCATACTCAGTTTTGTGGGCGTTTTAGTGACAATTTAGTGTGTAAGGTAAGGTAAGATAAGGTAAGGTAAAACTTTATTGATCCCTCAGGAGGTCTCCTTTGGGAAATTGTTTATTAATTGTGAATAAACAATTATATAAAATATTAAATAAATATATTAAATAAATAATAAATAATAATAAATAAATAATAAACGATTATATAAAATATTAAATAAATATATTAAATAAATATATTAAATAAATAAATAAATAATAAATAATAAATAACAATAAATAATAAATATATTAAATAAAGAAATTGGAATGGATCACTACATTTCGCATACTAAGAATTGAGACGCACTTACGCACTAAAATACTAACTTTGAGTACGCTAGTATGCGATTTGAGACACAGCATGTCTTTGTTGACACTTCCTGTCGTGCGGACACAGGTATGGACATCATCAACGCCGCCATCGAGAACCTGGTCTCGTCCACGGGGAAGGAAGACTGGGTTCCGGTCACACTGAGCATCGCCGACACAACGCTGGCCGTCATCAAAGAGAAGGCGAGATTTGTCGTCGTTTTTTTTTAAGTTGTCGCTCGTCTGACACTCTGTGTATGTGTGTGTGTGTGTGTGTGTGTGTGTGCAGGAGGAAGAGGAGGAGCCTCTGGTGGAGTGTCGGGTTCGCTTCCTGTCCTTCATGGGCGTGGGACGGGACGTCCACACCTTCGCCTTCATCATGGACACCGGCAACCAGCACTTCCAGTGCCACGTGTTCTGGTGCGACCCCAACGCCGGCCACGTGTCCGAGGCCGTGCAGGCGGCGTGTGTGGTGAGCGCGGCGGCCATTTTGTTGTGATTCAATGGTTCATCGTGGCTGACGTTCCAGTCGCGAGATGATAAAGAGTTTAGATTAGATTAGATTAGATCAGGTTAGGTTGATTTTATTAATCCCTCTGGAAGATCTGCTTCGGGAAATTGTGTTTACGGTTCTCAGCAGACGATAGTTTCATAAAAAACAAGAAGAAGAATAAAGTGCAGATAACAAAGTGCAAGGGATGACAAAGTACAAATATAAAGAACAAAGGTTAAAAGAAATAATGCGAAGAAAAATGATAAAAAGATTAAAATAGAATAACGTCATCCTTCAGTTGGGTTGTGTTGTCAAGAATCCTGGGATATGATAAAAATCACAATACGATATATCATGATATGTGTAGTAACAAGTATATATGTGTAGTATTGTCCAGTACTTGACTCTGGTGTTGTGATAGTGTAGTAACAAGTATATATGTGTATTATTGTCCAGTACTTGACTCTGGTGATGTGATAGTGTAGTAACAAGTATATATGTGTATTATTGTCCAGTACTTGACCTGTGGTGAAATGTATAGTGTAGTAACAAGTATATATGTGTAGTATTGTCAAGTACTTGACTCTGGTGTTGTGATAGTGTAGTAACAAGTATATATGTGTATTATTGTCAAGTACTTGACTCTGGTGTTGTGATAGTGTAGTAACAAGTATATATGTGTAGTATTGTCCAGTACTTGACTCTGGTGTTGTGATAGTGTAGTAACAAGTATATATGTGTAGTATTGTCAAGTACTTGACTCTGGTGTTGTGATAGTGTAGTAACAAGTATATATGTGTAGTATTGTCCAGTACTTGACTCTGGTGTTGTGATAGTGTAGTAACAAGTATATATGTGTAGTATTGTCCAGTACTTGACTCTGGTGTTGTGATAGTGTAGTAACAAGTATATATGTGTAGTATTGTCCAGTACTTGACTCTGGTGTTGTGATAGTGTAGTAACAAGTATATATGTGTAGTATTGTCCAGTACTTGACTCTGGTGTTGTAGTATTTACAGACCACATGACTCTTGATGAAGTCGTAACTACTTACATTTGTTTTCAAACCAAAATATGTCCAAACATCAGCTTTAAAAGCTGCTGGACTCACTGTATCCTCTCGTCCTCAGTCATCACCAGGATCTCATTGTTCCTCTAGCCCTGAAGGATGTCTTGACTTCTGCCATCTAGTGGCTGGAAGTTTAAATGCAACACAAAAATGAACAGACGCTGTGAATATTTTCATGATAATAGAAATTCATTTAACTGTGTAGAAGTCACGAAAAGTGACCCCCGGTGTGAAGAAAATGATACATTTCTGTGTTAATAAGTTTTTTTTAACTGAGGAAAATACTATTGATAAAAATCCTCTTGATTGACATTTGACTGAATTCAATTCATGTTGTTTTCCCCAAACTGTGCTCAGGAAACCATTAAAAGATCCAACGGAAGCTAAAATGTGTCACTTGTCACTACAAACTCACAAGTAAATATTTAAAGATGCCAACATGAAGTGAATTTAACTATTATTTAAAAGAAAAAGTACTTTGGAATTTTGTCTCTTGTTTTTTATTGTTGTATTAATTGTGAATGAAAAAAAGTATAGCTAAGTAAAAACTAGAGACAAAAAAACAAATATTTTCAGTTAATATTAAATGTTTTCGTGTCAATATAATTGAGCTAAAATGTAAAACATACATTTAAAAATAAATACATGCAGGATTGTGGGAGATATTGCTGAGTCTCAAACAAAGGAGCAAAATTTTAAAAAGTCATTGATTCAGAATTGAATTGCTGCAGTGCATCATGGGACTTTTTATGCGTATTTCTATAGAAAAGCTTGATAGATAAGCGACACGAATTCAACCAAATTTGGGAATATTTTGCAAAAAAACTAATTTAAAGTTGATACCACGGCAGCAATATTGAAGATTGAACATTTTTATTTCTAGCTCCCCCTACTGTTAGAATAGTGTCACTTTTTTATGGAAATAAATGCAACCACGACTCACCGTTTATCAAAAAGAAGATGGCGGTAGTGGTTAGCATAGCTATAGATTCTATAGTGAGCCATAACTGTTTAAAAAAAACAAAAGTTAAACGTTCAAAGACTTTCTTCTCCATGTCTTGTCCACCAGCTGAGGTACCAGAAGTGTCTCGTGGCTCGACCGCCGTCCCAGCGAGCGAGTTCGTCCTCGTCGCCGTCCTCGGACTCCGTGACGCGCAGAGTTAGCACCAGCGTGAAGCGCGGCGTCCAGTCGCTCATAGACACTCTCAAGACCAAGAAACAGGGGTCAGAACTCCCCCAACAATGACCCCCAACAATGACCCCCGACCCCCCCCCCCGTCCGACCACGAGAGCACCTTTTCCCGCCACTCGCTCCATCGCCACGGCGACGCCCCGCGATTGTACATACATGTTAACGAACACCACCACCGCCACTTTTCATGAAGAGGAATGTAAAACTGTTGGCGCCATCTGCTGGTTCGATCCAGATATTTCCACGGGAGTCACCACGTCGTGCGACGTCACCTTCACGCGGACGAACTACACAACCAGACATTTTCACCAAAATGTCCAAAATGTCGTCTTGTTTTTTTGTCACCAAACGATCAGCAGTTTGACGTCGGAGACGAAACTTCCCGATATTTCTTTGAAACGATTGTATAAATGTTTGATTGTACGTAACGAGAGAATTTATGGCACAGAACGAAGGTTTTCAGGTCATTTTTGCATGTTTGCGCGACGGCTACGTTTGCGTCAGTGAAGGTTCAATGTTGAAGATAAACGAGCGCACACACACCGTTCTCACGAGGCGAGAACACCGACTCCACGAGCTAACGGACGAGTAGCCGACGAAAAAAAAACGACTCACTCCTCAATGTCTTTGGATGTTTTTCATTTGGTGTTTTCGTAAGATGTTCATGAAAAGAAGGACGAACTTTCATTGGTTGTAAAAACATCTTCACGCGGAACCAGAAAAACTTCTGTCTTGACAGCAACAAGATTGAATCTCCAACGATGTTTTTCTACCGGTTTTGCCCCCAATTCTCGCGTTCAAACGGCGACACTCGTGCGACGCGTCGGAGGCGCCGCCGCCTTCACCGACTCTCCAAATGAAAAAAAAAAAAGCGAGGACGTCAATCTTTCTGCTCGTCCCACGTCTTCACATCATGTCAATGTTATTTGTTGTGACAATAAATGATCAAAAGAGAGTGTGTTGTTTAATGTTTCTCATGCAGTCGGTCGCACAACACACACTTTTGTGTAGCGCACACGTGTCAGACACACACAGGTCGACAAAACATTAAAAACAACGAGGAATTAATATTCCCTACAAGTTCTGTTGAGCAGCGCAACAGTTAAAAATTGTAAAAAAAAAAGTTTTGAGATTGCTGTGTCAACTCAGGGTCAAGATGACCCAATGGCCCAAGAACAAATGTGTTTGTGGTATCCCTTGTGTCGTCTCTGGCTCAAGGTCAACAACCTCCCTGGCGTCCATAAATACATATGCAGTTATGGAGGTCGTTTATCTTGATCCTGAGACAATACAAGGGATACCACAAACACATTTGTTTTCGGGCCTTTGGGTCACCTTGACCCTGAGATAACAAAAGGGTTAATACAGTATGTGTTGTAGTGTTAAGTGCGTATTGACAAGAATCTGGCGATACCATACATACCATGATACAGAGTCTACAGTATGATATATATCGATACTGTAGTAACAAGGAGATATGTGTAGTATTGTCCAGTACTTGACTCTGGTGTTGTAGTATTTACAGACCACATGACTGTTGACGAAGTCGTAACTGCTTTCATTTGTTTTCAAACCAAAATAAGCCCAAACATCAGCTTTAAAAGCTGCTGGAGTCACTGTATCCTCTCGTCCTCAGTCATCGCTGGGATCTAGTAGAATTTCATTCTTCCTTTAGTTGCGGAGGACGGAATAACTGCTACAAAAGTTTTATTGCAACACAAACATGAACAAATGTTGGGAATATTTCCATGTTAATTTTTTAAATCTTATCCAAATATAATCATGAAAATAAAATTAGTTAAAAAAAGTTAAAAATAAAATTTGATTTTAATGTATTTTACTGTTACATACAAGTTAATTAAAAATAAAAGACATTTCAAGGCGTGACGTCCTGAAGAAGTGTCTGAACTGGTTGAGGGTTGAAGTCCTACAGGACCATGTGACGCACCTGAATGTCCTTCACCTGGGTCTAAATTTATCCTCACCCCCTCTTGAGTATTACCACGGCTCCCTTCGTCATTCATTCGTCTTGTACTATTCAATCCTCAGTTTTCTTATTATTTTCTTTTCAAGATACTCTACGTTCTTCAAAAGGTACAGAAGATATTAAAGTTAAAATATTAAAAATTAAAAGAATTCCATTTAGGTTGAGTTATTAATTTAAACATTTTAAATATTGTAATACAATCATAAAAATATGTTATTAACACATTTAAAAAAGAAGATTAAGATGAAAATACACTGTTGAAAAAGCTTAAATCAATAAAATATAGGACGAATAAATGAGAAAGATATTTACATTTTAAAATATAAAAGAAAACTTTAAGGAAATAAAACATTTAAAAAAAAAAACGTTAAGAAGATATTAATATTAAAATAATAATAAAGATTAAAATAAATATATTTGTCATTCTTTAAGCTAATGTTGAGTTATTAATAGAAACAATTAAAACAATGAAATATAATCATAAGAAAATATTATAAGAATATATAAAAAATAACAATACAGAAAATCAAGAAGATATTAACATTTAAAAATCTTTAAAAACGTTAATGAAATTAAAATAAATAAATACATTTGTCATGGTTTAGTGTAAGGTTGAATTATTAATTAAAACAATTGAAATAATGAAATATAATCATCAAAAATATATTACGAATAAATGGAAAATTGTTAAAAATGTAAAGAAGTTATTAAATTGATAAAAGAAATATTAAAAAAAAAGGTTAAATTAACAATAATGAAAAAAATACCATTTTTGATGGTTTAAGTTTACACTATTAATTAAAACACTCACACATTTGGAAAAAAGAAAAATGATATATATATTTTTAAATGACATTAAATTAAATAAAAACAATTACATTTGTTATGGTTTAGGATTTAATTATTTGAAATAAGATAATGATAATAATATACATGGATATATACAAATAAATACATTAAATAATACACTAAATAATTCTCAATGTTAAGATACTAAGATTCAATCAAACCTGTTTAACACAAATGAACTTTATGACTTTATGTTTATTTTAATAGTGATTTTAACCTTTATTATTCTTCTGAGGCGTCTTTAACCTCAAACCTGTTGTAACCAGTGTCTTGATCGCACGTTTGTTTCCATGATCGCAGGAAGAGGAACCGAGGCCAGCAGAGACGAGCGTGTCCTCGCTCTCGTCTTCAGGGTCACCTGCTGCCTCCTCTCGTCATCTTCTGAATTATTCACCCTCGGTTCAGACTCACAGCTTCTGTCTGGTCGTCACGTCCACATGTAACCATCGGTGTCGCCTCAGAACACGCCGGAGCTTCACGTGCACGACGTTCTCTTCGCTGTTGTCCTCGACGCTGCAGCTCCAGTGGACGCCCTGGACTGGTTTGATGCTAACTCACACAGACAGGGGGCGCTGAATAATTCAACGCACACTCTCTCTTTGCTTACTTTCTTCTTCCCTCGCTCTTGTAAATTTCACTCTGACTTAATCTCCGATAACAAACCCTGGCGTCTTCGGTTACTTCCTGTTTCCTTCTACATTCAGCTGCTCCTCGACTGATGGTTCTGTGGATCTAAAGAGCTTTTAGTTCATCATTCGAACAACGACCAAAACTAACACCAGTTATTTCTACGTTATGGTTAACATTATGGTTATGGTTAACACTATGGTCATGGTTATGGTTATGGTTATGGTTATGGTTATGGTTATGGTTATGGTTATGGTTATGGTTATGGTTATGGTTATGGTTAAGGTCATGGTCATGGTTATGGTTATGGTTATGGTTATGGTTAAGGTCATGGTCATGGTTATGGTTATGGTTATGGTTATGGTTATGGTTATGGTTATGGTTATGGTTATGGTTAAGGTCATGGTCATGGTTATGGTTATGGTTATGGTTATGGTTATGTTTATGGTTATGGTTATGGTTATGGTTATGGTTAAGGTCATGGTCATGGTTATGGTTATGGTTATGGTTATGGTTATGTTTATGGTTATGGTTATGTTTATGGTTATGGTTATGGTTATGGTTATGGTTAAGGTCATGGTCATGGTTATGGTTATGGTTATGGTTATGGTTATGGTTATGGTTATGGTTATGGTTATGGTTATGGTTATGGTTAAGGTTAAGGTCATGGTCATGGTCATGGTTATGGTTATGGTTATGGTTATGGTTATGGTTATGTTTATGGTTATGGTTATGGTTATGGTTATGGTTATGGTTATGGTTATGTTAATGGTTATGGTTATGGTATCACACTATGGTCATGGTCATGGTCATGGTTATGGTTATGGTTGTGGTTATGGTTATGGTTATGGTTATGGTTATGGTTATGGTTATGGTTATGGTTATGGTTATGGTTATGGTTATGGTTATGGTATCACACTATGGTCATGGTCATGGTTATGGTTATGGTTATGGTTATGGTTATGGTTATGGTTATGGTCATGGTCATGGTTATGGTTATGGTCATGGTTATGGTTATGGTATCACACTATGGTCATGGTTATGGTTATGGTTATGGTTATGGTTATGGTTATGGTTATGGTTATGGTTATGGTTATGGTTATGGTCATGGTCATGGTTATGGTTATGGTCATGGTTATGGTTATGGTTATGGTTATGGTTATGGTTATGGTCATGGTCATGGTTATGGTTAAGGTTATGGTCATGGTTATGGTTATGGTTATGGTTATGGTCATGGTCATGGTTATGGTTATGGTCATGGTCATGGTTATGGTTATGGTTATGGTTATGGTTATGGTCATGGTCATGGTTATGGTTAAGGTCATGGTCATGGTTATGGTTATGGTTATGGTTATGGTATCACACTATGGTCATGGTCATGGTTATGGTTATGGTTATGGTTATGGTTATGGTTATGGTTATGGTTATGGTTATGGTTATGGTCATGGTTATGGTTATGGTCATGGTTATGGTTATGGTATCACACTATGGTCATGGTCATGGTCATGGTTATGGTTATGGTTATGGTTATGGTTATGGTTATGTTTATGGTTATGGTTATGGTCATGGTCATGGTCATGGTCATGGTTATGGTTATGGTCATGGTCATGGTTATGGTTATGGTTATGGTCATGGTTATGGTTATGGTATCACACTATGGTTATGGTCATGGTTATGGTTATGGTTATGGTCATGGTTATGGTTATGGTATCACACTATGGTCATGGTCATGGTTATGGTTATGGTTATGGTTATGGTTATGGTTATGGTTATGGTTAGGGTTATGGTTATGGGTTATGGTTATGGTTGTGGTCAAGGTTATGGTTATGGTTATGGTTATGGTCATGGTCATGGTCATGGTCATGGTTATGGTTATGGTTATGGTTATGGTTATGGTTATGGTTATGGTTATGATTATGGTTATGATTATGGTCATGTCATGGTCATGGTTATGGTTATGTTAGGTTATGGTTATGGTTATGGTTATGGTTATGGTTATGGTTATGGTTATGGTTATGGTTATGGTTATGGTTATGGTTATGGTTATGGTTATGGTTATGATTATGGTCATGGTCATGTTATGGTTATGGTTATGGTTATGGTTATGGTTATGGTTATGGTTATGGTTATGGTCATGGTCATTGTCATGGTTATGGTTATGGTTATGGTTATGGTCATGGTCATGGTTATGGTTATGGTTATGGTTATGGTTATGGTTATGGTCATGGTTATGGTTATGGTTATGGTTATGGTTATGGTCATGGTCATGGTTATGGTTATGGTTATGGTTATGGTCATGGTCATGGTTATGGTTATGGTTATGGTTATGGTTATGGTTATGGTTATGGTTATGGTTATGATTATGGTCATGGTCATGGTCATGGTCATGGTCATGGTTATGGTCATGGTTATGGTTATGGTCATGGTCATGGTCATGGTTAGGGTTAGGGTTAGGGTTAGGGTTATGGTTATGGTTATGGTTATGGTTATGGTATCACACTATGGTCATGGTCATGGTTATGGTCATGGTTAGGGTTAGGGTTAGGGTTAGGGTTGTGGTCAAGGTCATTGTTATGGTTATGGTTATGGTCATGGTCATGGTCATGGTCATGGTTATGGTTATGGTTATGGTTATGGTTATGGTTATGATTATGGTCATGGTCATGGTTATGGTTATGGTTATGGTTATGGTTATGGTTAGGGTAAGGGTTAGGGTTAGGGTTATGGTTATGGTTATGGTTATGGTTATGGTTATGGTTATGGTTATGGTTATGGTTATGGTCATGGTCATGGTTATGGTTATGGTTATGGTTATGGTCATGGTCATGGTTATGGTTATGGTTATGGTCATGGTCATGGTTATGGTTATGGTTATGGTCATGGTCATGGTGTTATGGTTATGGTCATGGTCATGGTTATGGTTATGGTTATGGTTATGGTTATGGTCATGGTCATGGTCATGGTCATGGTCATGGTTATGGTTATGGTCATGGTCATGGTTATGGTTATGGTTATGGTCATGGTCATGGTTATGGTTATGGTTATGGTTATGGTTATGGTTATGGTTATGGTATCACACTATGGTCATGGTCATGGTTATGGTTATGGTCATGGTTATGGTCATGGTCATGGTTAGGGTTAGGGTTAGGGTTAGGGTTAGGGTTAGGGTTTTTAACTAAGAAAATAACACATTAAATAATTCTTAAAAATGGGAAATACCAAATTTAAAAAAAATATTGGCAAAGGTAAAAAAGAAAAAAAACATAAAATATATTTGTTATGGTTTATTGTTAGTGTAAAAATAGAATATAATAATTTCAGGTAAAAATTACATATTATATAATATAAATATATAAAGAAGGTACTAAAAGAAATGATAACTTATTATTATCAATCAATCACAACTCACAATAGTTAGATGTTTTTTATAGATGTTTGTTTATAGAGTTTTCTTGCTTCAATGTCAGTGTTTTTCAAACTAAAAGAACTATTATCGCTGAAGGATTAATTTACTTCTGGGTTGACGTTGATGACTCTGGTGCATTAAATCAAAGATCTTCTATTTTTGCTGTTTCATTCTGGTATTTGGAGCTTTCTTAAGTGTTCGGAGACTCTCAGGTGTTGATGTTAATAACAGTTAATACTTGTAAATGCAATTAAATCACTTCTTGTTTTCCATTCTTTTCATTTTAAAGATGTAATGGATCAGAGACACAAACATGTAGAAAAATATACTTTTAACCAAACAAATGGATTGTTTTCTTGACTGATTTGACAAGGTTTTAATATTTACAAAGACTTGTTTCTGTCTAAAGAAAGTAAGAATAAGATATTGTTGGATTGATCTTGAAGATGAAATCAACAAATCAATGTTTAACAAGTTTTAGTTTCAGATTATTGAGGAGGAAAGTTTTCTTTCATCTTCTGATGAGATTTTTTTCTTGACGACATTAGAAACTAATATTAAAACATCATAACATCATAAAAGTGAAGCTTCAAGTTTCAGATGGAGATAAAAAAAACCCTCAGAGGTTCTTTTAAGAACAGGTTTGAAGCGACATTATGGTCGACATCATTAGTTTAATTAGTTTTAATCACGTAATTGTCTTAATCATCATCGAACATCATCTTCACCTCCAGCATCTTCACATTATTGAACCTCATCACTGACTCTTTACCGTCGCCTGAAGGTCACGTCTGTAGTTCAATCTACCTGAGGTCGAAACATCAAAAAGTTTCTGCTATAACAGCCACTGAAGATGTTTCAGAAATGTTGGAAAATGTACTTTCATGAAACCTGGAATATCTGGGGAAGAAATGACAGTAAAGTTAAACAAAAATCAAAAATCAAAAAGTCAAAGTTCAAACTTTTGTTAACGTGCTATATATGTGCACATATATATATATATATATATGTAGATTATATCAAACTAATTAATATGTTCAATAAATAATACTTATAAAAAGATTCTTAATTGTCTATTGCTTTGACTTAAATAATTTTCATTCATTTGTTTATAGTTTTTTATTAGTTGTATTATTTTATGAAAGATTCATATTTTTATTTACTCTTTTGTTTTATTGTTCTCTTATTATTTTCATTTAATATAAGTTTTATTTTTTCATTTTTTTAAATTTGAATTATTTAACTAATTATTTTCTAATATATGTATTTAGATGTGTGTCTCTCTTCCGCTTATTTTCTTTTCTTTTTTTCTGCCTCTTCTTTTTCTCTATTCCTTTTATCACTTCATTCTACTATTTTATTGATCCCCTCTTTTTCTGGTGGATCACTGCAACATGAAGAAAAGTTGGATGGATGGATGGATGGATGGATGGATGGATGGATGGATGGATGGATGGATGGATGGATGGATGGATGGATGGATGGATGGATGGATGGATGGATGGATGGATGGATGGATGGATGGATGGATGGATGGATGGATGGATGGATGGATGGATGGATGGATGGATGGATGATGGATGGATGGATGGATGGATGGATGGATGGATGGATGGATGGATGGATGGATGGATGGATGGATGGATGGATGGATGGATGGATGGATGGATGGATGGATGGATGGATGGATGGATGGATGGATGGATGGATGGATGGATGGATGGATGGATGGATGGATGGATGGATGGATGGATGGATGGATGGATGGACTGAGAGATCAAACCTAAATCCTCATATACATGACCTTGAGTGTAAAACAAGGATGAATGAAACACAAACAATAGAAAATGAATTCAGTTTGGTTTTGTTTTCATCAACATGTGAAGAAGCTTCTGAAGGTGACGATCAGTTTGTTCACGAACGTCTGCTGGTGTTTCTGGTCCCTGCAGTGACACCAGGAACATGGATTTAACTCTTATATAATAATTGTTCTTTTTTACGTCTCAGGCTGCGACGATAACTTTTAATGAGCTCGGTTTATTGAAGACGAGGAGAGAGAAACTAGTTTGGATGGTTTTCATTATCTTTTCATCCCCGTCTGTGGACGTGTGAACGTGATGGATGTCCAGGGAGACATGGAGAGGGCTGGGGTCCGGAGGTCTGGGGTCTGGAGGCCTTTATCACGAGGCTCTGGTATCAGATGATGATGATGAGGATAAACATCAACGTGATGAAGAGCAGGAGGTGTTAGTGTTTAATGCAGACTCAGCACAATCTTCAACAACGTTTGATATTTTCATCGCTCATGTTGACTGAAGGCACCTGATGGTCACTGGTTCAAATCCCGTCTCACACCATTTGATAAACATATTGATGTGATGACACACAAACATGATCACATGACACACAAACATGATCACATGACACAAATGACCATCAAACCACAAACAGAATGTTCCTATAAATCATTAAATATCACATTTTATTCAAATGACGTCCAAAGTGTTTGCATGACACATGTAGATTATTACATGACACCCATAAAATATATCACATGACACACATAACATTTATCGCATGACACACATGTAAATGATCACATGACACACATAACATATATTACATGACACTCATAACATGTATTGCATGATAGACATGTAAATTATCACATTACACACATCAAATGTATCACATGATACAAATAACATGTATCGCATGACACGCATAAAATATATCACATGACACACATAACATGTATCGAATGACACGCATGTCAATTATTACATGACACGCATAAAACATATTACATAACACGCATAAAAATATATCACATGACAAACATAACATGTATCGCATGACACGCATGTAAATTATTACATGACACGCATAAAATATATTACATAACACGCATAAAATATATCACATGACACACATAACATGTATCGCATGACACGCATAAAATATATCACATGACACACATAACATGTATCGCATGACACGCATTAAATATATCACATGACACACATAACATGTATCGCATGACACACATAAAATATATCACATGACACACATAACATGTATCACATGACACACATAACATGTATCGCATGACACGCATAAAATATATCACATGACACACATAACATGTATTGCATGACACGCATATAATATATCACATGACACACATAACATGTATTGCATGACACGCATAAAATATATCACATGACACACATAACATGTATTGCATGACACGCATAAAATATATCACATGACACACATAACATGTATCGCATGACACGCATAAAATATATCACATGACATATATCACATAACATGTATTGCATGACACGCATAAAATATATCACATGACACACATAACATGTATCGCATGACACGCATATAATATATCACATGACACACATAACATGTATCGAATGACACGCATAAAATATATTACATAACACGCATAAAAATATATCACATGACACACATAACATGTATCGAATGACACGCATAAAATATATTACATAACACGCATAAAAATATATCACATGACACACATAACATGTATCGCATGATACACATAAATTATCACATGACATAGATATTGTTCACATGATGCACATAAATAATCAAATAACACACATGCATGATCACATGACACATACATGATCACATGACACAAATATTGTTTACATAAGTCATCTCAGGAAAAACGCAGTCGTTCTGGTCGCACAGACGAGTTGCCAAGATCAGGTTGAACTAAATTTGGATGTTAAAAGCAAGAGCAGGATATTTCACAGGCACATGTTTCACGTTGACCCAGATCTCTGAAGGAAATGATACCAGAGTCCAAGTGGAGTCCGTCAGCGTCAGAGCTGGTCTTCAGTGGAGTCCTGGATCGTGGTCGTCGTCTTCATCCTCTGCTGGATCGTGCGTCAGCGACTCTCTGGAGAAGATGAATGTCTTCTTCAAATGTCACGACCATCCATTTCACAGGTGCTGAGATCTGTTCAGGTCCAGGGAGGTGGACTCTCTTAATGACCCGGACTCTGCAGCTCCACAGGTCCCTGGTGAACCGTGAGGATTGAATCCTGCAACATGTTCTCATGACCTCAACGATGCTTGAAGCTGCTGCGGCTTCAAATAAGAAGTTTGAAATGATCCATGAGTGGAGAAATATGTTTGGTTTATGTTGCTTTAAATCAAACGAGGAGATAAATATTGAATATTTACATTTTATTTTTCACAAAATAAGTTCATCAAGATCTAAATAAACTTCATAATTCAATATATCACTATATGGTTTAGTTTATACTATATCAATATATAGTCAATATTAGATTCAATGTATAGTTAGTAGTAAATATTATATATATTTTAATTATCATTATTTCATTAAAAAGAAAATGTAATAAATAATACAGACCTTGTGGTAATTGCCGCAAGGCTTCGTAGTATTTCTCTGCGAGGCTTTGTAGTATTACTATGTGATGCTTTATAGTATTACTAAGCAAGCCTCCATAGTTTTATGTTGCGAGGGTTCGTTTTATTACTCCGCAAAAATTGTAGTATTACTCCACGAGGCTTTGTAGTAATACTCCATGAAGCTTCATAGTATTACTCCCGGAGGCTCCGTTGTATTACTCTGAGAGACTTCGTAGTATTACTCCACCAGTTGTCGTAGTATTTGCCATGAGGCTTTGTATTATTATTCCGCTAGGCTTCTTAGTATTTCTGCACAAGCCTTCATAGTATTACTCTGCAAGGTTTCCATAGTATTATGTTGCAAGGCTTTGTATTCTTTCTCAGTTAGGCTTTCGTAGTATTACTCTGCGAGGCTTCTCAGTATTACTTCGCGAGGCTTTGTTGTATTACTCCTCAAAGCTTTATATTATTATTCCACGAGGCTTCTTAGTATTTCTCCACAAGCCTTCATAGTATTACTATGCAAGGCTCCATAGTATTATGATGCAAGGCTTCGTATTATTACTCCACAAAGTTTCTTAGTATTACTCCACGAAGCTTCATAGTATTACTCCCGGAAGCTTCATAGTATTACTCCCGGAGGCTTCGCAGTATTACTCTGAGAGACTTAGTAGTATTACTCCACAAGTTTTCGTAGTATTACTACTTGAGGCTTCATAGTATTACTATGCAAAGCTCCATAGTATTATGATGCAAGGCTTCGTATTATTACTCCGGAAGGTTTCGTATTACTACTCTGACAGACGTTGTAGTATTACTCTGTGAGGTTTCGTAGTATTACTCTAGGAGGCTTCGAAGTATTACTCTGATATACTTTTAGTATCTCCAAGCTCTTTTATTATTTATTTTATTAAACAAATATTTTCTTCAAATCATGAGCCAGACATGATTTAACATCATATTTTTTATAAGAAGCAAATATTTAAACACAACTTATTGTTTCTAATGGAAGCTGCAGGACAAACACTCAGAAAACGATGGTTCAAGTGAATCCACTTGTTTGAATCCTGACTCTGCAGTATTCTGCGGGTGTATTTGCAGTACAGTGGAGATGCTGTTACTTAGGTAAGTCCATCGGATATCAGTCCAAAAATATCTGTGATATTTTATTCATGCGAGCCTGAGGGTTTGTCAGCAGCAGGTTCACTACAGAGACTCACAACACACGGGAAACTTCAACACACTCTTAAAAAACACTCCAGCAAAATGAAAGCATGAAAAAGCAAGAAACTGTCTCCAAATATATCTTTTCTTCTCTGGTGTTCGGAGACTTTACCTCCCGAGGTCCTGTCAGTTGTTGGACTGAAGCTCTGGACTGAAGCTCTGGACTGAAGCTGGAGACACGAAGACAAACAGATGGATCAGCGAGAGCAGCAGAGACGAGTCCAGTCGTCTGAGGTCCATGTTTGTGTCGACTCTCGTTTGTTCTTCGTCTTCGTACCTGTAGTCTGACAGTGTTTGCTACTGATTTCTTCGTAGTATCACTCCACGAGGCTTCGTAGTAATACTCCCCAAGGCTTCGTAGTATCACTCTAGGAGGCTTCGTAGTATCACTCCACGAGGCTTCGTAGTAATACTCCCCAAGGCTTCGTAGTATCACTCTACGAGGCTTCGTAGTATCGCTCCACGAGGCTTCGTAGTAATACTTCCCAAGGCTTCGTAGTATCACTCTAGGAGGCTTCATAGTATCACTCCACGAGGCTTCGTAGTAATACTCCCCAAGGCTTCGTAGTATCACTCTACGAGGATTCGTAGTATCACTCCGCGAGGCTTCGTAGTAATACTCCCCAAGGCTTCGTAGTATCACTCTAGGAGGCTTTGTAGTATTACTCCACGAGGCTTCGTAGTAATACTCCCCAAGGCTTCGTAGTATCACTCTAGGAGGCTTCGTAGTATCACTCCACGAGGCTTCGTAGTAATACTCCCCAAGGCTTCGTAGTATCACTCTACGAGGCTTCGTAGTATCACTCCACAAGGCTTCGTAGTATACTCCCCAACGTAACCAGGAGGCTTCATAGTAATACTCCCCAAGGCTTCGTAGTATCACTCTACGAGGCTTCGTAGTATCACTCCGCAAGGCTTCGTAGTAATACTCCCCAAGGCTTCGTAGTATCACTCTACGAGGCTTCGTAGTATCACTCCACGAGGCTTCGTAGTAATACTCCCCAAGGCTTCGTAGTATCACTCTACGAGGCTTCGTAGTATCACTCCACAAGGCTTCATAGTAATACTCCCCAAGGCTTCGTAGTATCACTCTAGGAGGCTTCGTAGTATCACTCCGCAAGGCTTCGTAGTAATACTCTCCAAGGCTTCGTAGTATCACTCTACGAGGCTTCGTAGTATCACTCCGCAAGGCTTCGTAGTAATACTCCCCAAGGCTTCGTAGTATCACTCTAGGAGGCTTTGTACTATTACTCCACGAGGCTTCGTAGTAATACTCCCCAAGGCTTCGTAGTATCACTCTAGGAGGCTTCGTAGTATCACTCCACGAGGCTTCATAGTAATACTCCCCAAGGCTTCGTAGTATCACTCTACGAGGCTTCATAGTATCACTCCACGAGGCTTCATAGTAATACTCCCCAAGGCTTCGTAGTATCACTCTATGAGGCTTCGTAGTATCACTCCGCAAGGATTCGTAGTAATACTCCCCAAGGCTTCGTAGTATTACTCTAGGAGGCTTCGTAGTATCACTCCCCAAGGCTTTGTAGTATCACTCTAGGAGGCTTCGTACTATTACTCCACGAGGCTTCGTAGTAATACTCCCCAAGGCTTCGTAGTATCACTCTAGGAGGCTTCGTAGTATCACTCCACGAGGCTTCGTAGTAATACTCCCCAAGGCTTCGTAGTATCACTCTAAGAGGCTTTGTAGTATCACTCCGCGAGGCTTCGTAGTAATACTCCCCAAGGCTTCGTAGTATCACTCTAAGAGGCTTTGTAGTATCACTCCGCGAGGCTTCGTAGTAATACTCCCCAAGGCTTTGTAGTAATACTCATTGAAGCTTTGTAGTAGTACTACTCACCAAAGCTTCAGAGTATTTCTGCGAGGCTTCAAAGTGTTATTCCGCTTTGTAGTATTTCTTTGAAAGGCTCTATAGCATTTATCTGCAAAGCTTCGTAGTATTACTCCAGGATGCTTCTTTATATTTCGCTGGAAGACTTTGTAGTATTTTATAATACAAAGACACTCAACCATCCAGTGAAATGACTGTAGATCAAATCCTTTGACAGATACGAGTGATCAGGTCTTGAGGAGTCACGTGACCTTGAACAACAACATTATGACCATCAATGAAGAGACACTATTATCATTTCATCAGTACTTCATGAAATACTACAACGATCATAAACCTGCAGCTGGAATAATTTGATACAACTTTTCATGCAACTGGAGGTTTGAAGTAAGTTTTACTTGTAAATACAGGAAGTACAACATGTTCCATGTATTCCGAGCTGAAGAACGTGAACCCATGATGGACGAGAATCACTGGTTCTTTGAAAACGAAGCAAGAAACCGTTAAGATTAGTGACGATCGATTCTATTGTTGATTCTGTGAGACTCAAAGAAGACGTGATGAAAGGATGAGAGACGGAGAGACAAGCTTTTCTCTTTCGTTCAGGGATGTCAGGTTATGTCAACGACATTCTTTTGAGTGTTTTGAACCCTCGCACATGTTCTTGAACCCTCGGGAGAACCTGGAGTTCTTCGCTTTTCTTTTAAAGAAAACTATATTTATTCAAACATTTTCTTCCCACTTTCTTGTGTCGACTTGAAACTTTTTACACTAATTATTGAGATTTGAGTTTCTCTCAGTGTTACTGGCCACAGGTTTTATTCATGTTCCGGCTCACGCCCAGGAACATGAATAAATCACTGTGATCGTAACAAATATAAAGAAACATTTGTTCCAGTGGAGTCTATTGTTGACGATCCAAGGAATGAAAGATAATCATAACAACAGAAACAGTTCAATGATACGACTTTTCTTCCGTAAGTTAAAGTCAAAGCTGCACGAAGACTCAGTATTTCAGTCGCGCCTGTAGTTCTTCCATCTTTGTGAAGCTATAAACTTTATTGACTTCGACTGATGTAACATCACACACACGACATTTGTTCCCTAAAGGAAGTGAATCTTGTTCTTGGATTCAGTTTGAACGACAAACATGTTTATACCGTGTTTATGTCACACGTTTATGTCAGTTTTCAAACATGATTATACCATGTTTATGTCACATGTTGACACTCCTGACACTCTTGACACTCTTGACACTTTTGACACTCTTGACACTCTTGACACTCTTGACACTTTTGACACTCCTGACACTCTTGACACTCTTGACACTCCTGACACTCTTGACACTCCTGACACTCTTGACACTCTTGACACTCTTGACACTCCTGACACTCTTGACACTCCTGACACTCTTGACACTCTTGACACTCTTGACACTCCTGACACTCCTGACACTCTTGACACTCCTGACACTCCTGACACTCTTGACACTCTTGACACTCTTGACACTCTTGACACTCCTGACACTCTTGACACTCTTGACACTCTTGACACTCTTGACACTCTTGACACTCCTGACACTCTTGACACTCCTGACACTCCTGACACTCCTGACACTCTTGACACTCTTGACACTCTTGACACTCTTGACACTCTTGACACTCCTGACACTCCTGACACTCCTGTCACTCATGACACTCTTGACACTTTTGACACTCTTGACACTCTTGACACTCCTGACTCTCCTGACACTCTTGACACTCCTGACACTCACGACACTCTTGACATTCTTGACACTCTTGACACTCCTGACACTCCTGACACTCCTGTTACTCCCGACACTCCCGACACTCCCGACACTCCTGACACTCTTGACACTCCTGACACTCCTGTTACTCCCGACACTCCCGATACTCCCAAAACTCTTGACACTCCTGACACTCCTGACACTCTTGACACTCCTGACACTCCTGACACTCCTGACACTCATGACACTCATGACACTCTCGACACTCTTGACACTCTTGACACTCCTGACACTCCTGACACTCTTGACACTCCTGACACTCATGACACTCATGACACTCTTGACACTCCTGTTACTCCCGACACTCCCGTCACTCCCGCCACTCTTGACACTCTTGACACTCCTGTCACTCCCGACACTCCTGAAACTTTTGACACTCTTGACACTCTTGACACTCCTGACTCTCCTGACACTCCTGACATTCTTGACACTCTTGACACTCCTGACACTCCTGACACTCCTGTTACTCCCGACACTCCCGACACTCCCGACACTCCCGACACTCCTGACACTCTTGACACTCCTGACACTCCTGTTACTCCCGACACTCCCGATACTCCCAAAACTCTTGACACTCCTGACACTCCTGACACTCTTGACACTCCTGACACTCCTGACACTCCTGACACTCATGACACTCATGACACTCTCGACACTCTTGACACTCTTGACACTCCTGACACTCCTGACACTCCCGACACTCATGACACTCTTGACACTCTTGACACTCCTGACACTCCTGTTACTCTCGACACTCCCGACACTCCTGAAACTCTTGACACTCCTGACTCTCCTGACACTCTTGACACTCCTGACACTCTTGACACTCTTGACACTCCTGACACTCCTGTTACTCTCGACACTCCCGACACTCCTGAAACTCTTGACACTCCTGACTCTCCTGACACTCTTGACACTCCTGACACTCTTGACACTCCTGACACTCCTGACTCTCATGACACTCCTGACACTCCTGTTACTCCCGACACTCCCGACACTCCTGACACTCATGACACTCATGACACTCTTGACACTCTTGACACTCCTTACACTCCTGACACTCCTGACACTCCTGTTACTCCCGACACTCCCGACACTCCTGTTACTCCCGACACTCCCGACACTCCTGACACTCCTGACACTCCTGCAAACATCTGCTCGGAGCTGCAGACGCCAGAACAAGAGTGTGAAGCGTTCAATACGCAGCGTTAATAAACAGCCCCATTAGAAAGACTGGACGTCGGTGAAACACGCCGGAGGAAGGAGGTCGATGCTGCAGTGATTGAGGAACACGACTCGCACAGAAACGCTGCTCTCGCCTACTAAACATGACACTCATGCGCAGACGACACGCCTGAACAATCGGATGATTTAATGTCACCAAATGACAAGATTAAATGCTCGTAATTATCAAAGTGTTGATCATTTAAAGAGAAATCTCTTCCTCGGATCGATGACACGCACATGAGTCACTGACATAATCCATACTCTCGTTCAAAGAAGGTCCAGTTTACTCCGGCTCCAGATCCTAAGATACCTACAGCAGTGTACTTGTACACAAGAGCATAAGTATTAAGACGATGATGATGATGAATGAAAGTAAAACATGTAAAGATTGATATGTTGGATAAAGACGTTAAATTAAAGTGATAGTTCACACAAACATCAGTCCTTCTCTACGCTCACGTCGACTAATGTTGGATTATTTTCAGATAATCTGTTCCTTTGTAGAGTTCTAGACAAAAATGTTTGTTCATTTTAATGTAGCTACTGGAGCTTATTCATCTTCGTCCAAAAGACACTTAAAAACATCCGTACTGCTCGTCTGTAACGTCCATCTTGTTTTGAAGCCTCTACATGAGAAGAATTGTTTGGGAAAAAAGTCTTTATTTTAAACATGTTCGTAGCAGATGCTAAAAGGCTAACATGCTACACAAACAGGAAGTACTCGAATACTTCGAGTAAGCAAACAGGTGCTGTGTCTCGAATCACATACTTCTCTTAGTGCACTGGAGGTTAGTATGCATCAGGATAGTGTACGTACTAACTAGTAACTAATTCTCCACAGATAGTATGACTCAAATCAAACTCTGCTGCTACACACTAACAGGAAATGATGCGACAGCTTCTTCTTCTACTACTATTTAACAATGATTTCAAACAGCTGTAGGAACACTATCGCCACCTGCTGGCAACACATTTGGTTTCAAGCAATATTAGAAACTAAATATTGACGAGATATTCACGCTGGTATCAGCAACAAAGACGTGTCACTATATTTCGCATACTTAGAATTGAGACGCACCTATATATTAAAAAAAAGTTCAAGTACGCAATTTTGTGATTTGAAACACAGCTAAGGTACTTCCTGTCTGTGTAGCATTTTAGCCTTTTAGCTTCTACTACAACAAGCTTAAAATAAAGATGTTATTTACGTTTTTTCCAGAACAATTCTTCTCATGTAGAGGCTTCAACACGAGGTGGATGTGACAGTCGAGCAGTATGAAGGTATTTGGATGTTTTTAAGTGTTTTTTTGGAGAAAGATGAAGACAAAGACAACTGAGCTCCAGTCGCTACATTAAAATGAACAAACATTAATGTATATAACTCTAAAAAGAACCAATTATTCAATAATCCCAACCCTTAGACGAAGAAGATTAAAAGAATAAACTAAATAAACGGTTTCCGTTGTTCAGGTTTTGAAAAGAGGTTTTCTGGAACATTGAGATAATCAAGGTGTTTGTGTAGTTGTACATCGAGTACTTTATTTACTAAAGCGCGTTTTTGTGTTGTGAACGTGCCGATCGAAAAAAGTATAAAAGTATCGCGATCCTGCCACGACTAGGATCGATGGTATCGACTCACAGAGAAGGAGGTAAACACGAACTTCCTTATTCAAGTCTTCATGCAGGTGAAGCTACTTGTTAGCTTGTTAGCCTGTTAGCCTGTTAGCCTGTTAGCCTGTTAGCCTGTTAGCTTGTTAGCTTGTTAGCCTGTTGGCTCGTCTATTATTATTATGATTATGAGTCTTGTCTCAACATTTATATGTTAAATTCAACTGATCAATATTTGTTTTTAATCATGATGGTATCATACAATCGTCCTGTCATTAACCGACTCACAGCTGCTCTGCTTCAGGTGAGCTGGTCATGTGACCGGACACCTGTTCACCTGTTGAGTCTCACACGAGCGATGATGGAGAAATAAACAGATCGATGGAGGACAGGATGATTCAGGAGGAGGTCGTCATGGAAAACAAGTCTCTGGATAAATGACTTACACAGAAAGGTTGGCTGTAAAACCATTAGGCTCACACACACACACACACACACACACACACACACACACACACACACGCAGACACACACACACACAAGCACACACACACACACACACATCATGTGACCTTTCCATTCAAGCAGTGTCTGCTGATTAAATCTTTCCAGGCTGAAGGATTTACTCGTCACTGAATCAAACTCTGCTGGACGAACAGGAATCTTCACAAACGTTTGGGATTCGAACCAAACGACTGCTGTTTCTTCCACTTCACACTTAAGGAGTGTGTTTTTTTAGTGTGTGTTTTGGTGTTTTTGTGCGTGTGTTTTGACGTTTGTGTGCATTTGTTTTATGTGTGTGTTTTGTGTCTGTGTTTTGGCCTTGTTGTGCCAGTGTGTCTGCGTTTGTCATTTTTGTGTGTGTGTCTTAAGTGTGAGTGTGTTTTGTGTCATTTGTGCGTGTGTGGGCATTTTTGTGGGTGTAGTGTGAGGGTTGGTCCGTGTTTTGGCTGTGGTGGGTGGCATTTTTGTGTGTGTGTCAGTGTGAGGGTTGTTCCGTGTTTTGGCATTTGTGCGTGTGTGTTTTGGCATTTTTGTGCGTGTGTCTTTAGTCTGAGTGTGTTTTGTGTCCGTGTTTTGGCATTTGTGCGTGTGTTTTGCATTTGTGTCTGTGTGTGGGTGTTTTGGCCTTGTTGTGTGTGTGTGTGTTTTTGGCATTTTTGTGTGTGTGTCTTAAGTGTGAGTGTGTTTTGTGTCCGTGTTTTGGCCTTGTTGTGTGTGTGTGTGTTTTGGCATTTTTGTGCGTGTGTCTTTAGTCTGAGTGTGTTTTGTGTCTGTGTTTTGGCATTTGTGCGTGTGTCTTTAGTCTGAGTGTGTTTTGTGTCTGGTTTGGCATTGTGGTGTGTGTGAGTGTGTGTGTTTGGCATTGTGCGCTTAGCTGGTGTGTTTTGGGGTTGGTGGTGTGTGTGTTTTGGCATTTTTGTGTGTGTGTCTTAAGTGTGAGTGTGTTTTGTGTCCGTGTTTTGGCATTTGTGCGTGTGTGTTTTGGCCTTGTTGTGTGTGTGTGTGTTTTGGCATTTTTGTGCGTGTGTCTTTAGTCTGAGTGTGTTTCGTGTCCATGTTTTGTCATTGTGTCATTAGGGTGATTGTTTAAATATTAATATTAATAAGTTATATAGAGCAATATAATATAAACAGAATAAACAAATGTTTTAAATATTGCATATAATAAATGTATATAAAAGTATAAATAAGTAAAAAATAGTGCAATATATATATATAAATAGAACAAATAAATAATGTTTTAAATAGTAATATAATATATGTATATAATATTGTATTTAATGTTCCATATTTTCAATTTATTTTGAATTATTGTTTTGATATTTTCAACTCCACAGTCACATTTTAAACATCCTGTTATAAATATATTGTTAACTTGTTTATTTTTACCCATTTTTAAAAACGTTCTGTCTCAGCTCCTTCCCTTCATCACGTCGAGGCAGGTAATGTAGTGAGAGGGGCGAGGGACACCCTGGAAAGGCTACCAATAGAGAGATAAGCGTGAATATTACGTGAACCTTCATTCATTTTCCATTTTTAAACACAAATATTTTTCTCTTCTCAACATGTGAAGCAGGTTTTTTAAGTGGATTTTTGGTTGTTTCTTATTTTCTATCTTCAAAATCTGAAATACAAAACTGATTTGCATAATTATAAACCGCACTTGTTATAAACAGTATTCGGTCGACGGAGGTTTGAAGCCTGAACAAAAAGGCTCAAATCATGTTTATAATCACGTCGATATTTAATGTTGCTGCAGTTTTGAAAAACATTGATTGGATTTTTCA
Organism: Callionymus lyra; assembly: GCA_016630915.1. Taxonomy (NCBI): domain Eukaryota; kingdom Metazoa; phylum Chordata; class Actinopteri; order Syngnathiformes; family Callionymidae; genus Callionymus; species Callionymus lyra. The sequence goes on from JACEEU010000687.1 coordinate 22,739,789, forward strand.
TTTTCTAGGAGCAAAAAATGCATTAAAAAGAAAACATGTGGAAAAATGATTATGTGTTTTCATGGAAAAAAGCACTTGTTTGTTTTTCAAGCTGCAAAAAACACATTAAAAAAATACTCTAGTTTTTGTCATTTTCACATTTACTTTTTCAAGGTAATTAAAAAATAAACAGAAGCGACATTTTTGCTCTTTTTCAGTTTTAACTTTCACAACTTTCTTTAAACGTGTAACCGAAGCTTCTAACAGTTGTGTAAACGGTTACATGAGATTTATGATCGTGAGAAATATTTCTATTGCAGTTCCACCATATGACCACTAGAAGGTTGTGTCTCAATTAATATTCTGATAAACCCACTTAAAATAGGAACTAGTCATTGTAGTATTATTACGGTGACTCGCAGAGTTATACTACAGTGACTCTCCAAGAAATACTACTGTGACTTGTGGAGTCATTCTACGTTGACTCTCCAAGAAATACTACGGTGACTTGCCAATAAATACTTTGGTGACTCGCCAAGAAATACTACGGTGACTTTCCAAGCAATAGTAGGGTGACCCGCCAAGAAATACTACAGTGACTCGCCAAGAATTACAACAGTGACTGGTTAAGTAATTCTACAGTGACTCGTGGAGTAATACTACGGTGACTCATGGAGTAATACCACGGTGACTCGTGGAGTAATACTACAGTGACTCGCGGAGTAATAACACAGTGACTCGTGGAGTAATACTACGGCGACTCTTGGAGTAATACCACGGTGACTCGTGGAGTAATACTACAGTGACTAGCGGAGTAATACCACAGTGACTCGTGGAGTAATACTACGGCGACTCTTGGAGTAATACTATAGTGACTCGTGGAGTAATACTACAGTGACTCGCGGAGTAATACCACAGTGACTCGTGGAGTAATAATACAGCGACTCTTGGAGTAATACTATAGTGACTCGTGGAGTAATACTACAGTGACTCGCGGAGAAATACAACAGTGACTCATGGAGTATTACTACGGCGACTCTTGGAGTAATACTATAGTGACTCGTGGAGTAATACTACAGTGACTCGCTGAGAAATACAACAGTGATTAGTGGAGTAATACTACGGTGACTCTTGGAGTAATACTACGGTGACTCTTGGAGTAATACTACGGTGACTCGTGGAGTAATATTATGGTCACTCATGGAGTAATACTACAGTCACTCATGGAGTAACACTACAGTAACTGGTGAAGTAATACTACGTGACTCATGGAGTAATACTACAGTGATTGGTGAAGTAATACTACGGTCACTCATGGAGTAATACTACAGTGACTGGTGAAGTAATACTACGGTGACTCATGGAGTAATACTACAGTGACTGGTGAAGTAATACTACGGTCACTCATCAATCAGGCATGAATAAAAGAGTGAGAAAAGAAAACAGAGAGAAAATGAAAAACAATAATGGATTCGTCTAAACCTTTATGATTTAATCTTGTAAACGTTGACTCTTGGTTTGTAAACCAGATCAAAGCCACTAAATAACGTCAGTAAAAATGAACACAAATGTTCTCGTAGTTTAACGTCTGCTTGAACACGAAGAACACAAACCTCTAAACGACTGGATCTTATCGTGGAACTGAGTCAGCAGTGGAAGTGGAGATCCGCTGCTGCAGGTACAGCTCAGGCCTGCAGGGGGCAGCAGTGGTCGAGCTGTGGAGGTCAGACGTAAACGACACCAGCGAGCGAAGCGAACGAAAAGAAACTCCAGTGAATCATAACGACGGTTTTATGTCAGGATTTATGAGACGAGAGGAAACAGAAGAGTTTGTTTGTGCGGCTGAAGAAAACAGTAAATGAACGAGAGGAAGAGAATCTTCTGCAGGAAAGATGGAGAAACTATGGATCTGCTGACGATATTAAAACTTTAAAGGTCGTAACAAGGTCTTTGTTCCTCTTCGTTCCACTTGAAGGAACATTTTAATGGAAGAACATCCAGAAGAAAAGAAGCTGAAATTATGTCGTTACAATATTTGGATCTTTTCTGCTGAGTCAGATCGAGGGAAACTGAAGCTACTACCTTACTGCCACTACTACAATACTACTACTACCACTACAAAATGCTACTTCTACCACTACTACCACAACTACAATACTGCTACTACCACTACAAAATACTTCTACTACCACTACTACTACAACTGCTACTACCGCTTCTAGAATACTACTCCTACAACCACTCCTACTACAATACTACTCATGCAACCACTACTACTACAATACTAATACTACAACCACTACTACTATGATACTACTCCTACAACAGCTTCTACTATAACGCTACTCCTACAACCACTACTACTACAATACTACTCCTACAACCACTACTAGTATAATACTACTCCTACAACCACTACTACTACAATACTACTCCTACAACCACTACTACTACAATACTACTCCTACAACCAGTACTACTACAATACTACTCCTACAACCAGTACTACTACAATACTACTCCTACAATAGCTTCTACTATAATACTACTCCTACAACCAGTACTAGTATAATACTACTCCTACAACCACTACTACTGCTATAATACTACTCCTACAACCAATACTACTACTACAATACTACTCCTACAACCGCTTCTACTACTACAATACTACTCCTACAACCGCTTCTACTATAATACTACTCCTACAACCACCAATACCACTACTACCACTTCTACAATACTACTACTACCACTACCACTAGCACTACAAAATTGCTACACTACTACAACTACTACTACTACTACTACTACTACTACTACTACTACTACTACTACCACAAAACAGATTCTACAAACCTAATAAACACGAGCAGGAACCAGAGCTCTGGCCTCACATCAGAGTGTAAAGAATCTTCATAAAATCTGAGGATCCAGATGGTAATAGATGGTATTTTCTATTAAATACATTTTTCTGTTTTGAAGTTATTTTTCCAAAAATGTGCAGCAAACTGTTTAATTTTGGTTAAAAAAATAAATTAAAAAAACTTTTTCATTCAAGTCCAGTTGAACTGAAGCCGTGAACATCTTTCATGAAGTGGACTCTGCTGCTCCAGAGACATGAATCCAAAGACGTCGACGTCTTTCCACTCGTTTGCTTCGACAAGTTGTCAAACAAAAACACGTTGTTTTCACAGAAACTCTTGTTCTGCTCGTCTTGTCTGGACTGTGGTTATTAAAGACGATCAAAAGTGAAGATGAAGAAAAAGTCGTGGACGACAGAAAAACTGCTGAAGAGGCGAGAAAAGGAAACACGTATCGTCAGGTTCTTCTTCTTTAACGACAAATCTCCGCCAGAGATTCAAGGCATTATCAGACGATCACAGAGCTCGTTGGCATTTTGCTCAGCAACTTTGTTTCTGCCAGCGAAGCATTTTTTTGTCGAGTGGGTCAGTGAACGCAGCACAACCTGGATCAGTCGTCGCAGCAAAACACACATCTGTTCAGATCCACACAACTGTTGTGTTGAAGTGTGTTACACACCTGAAGATACAAATACACATCTTGATATTGTAATCATTTTTTATTAGTATTCTTAGAGACACTGTGTCTAGTATGAGTTTTACTGTTATTATTTATAACTACCACAACCATACTATTGCCACTACTACAATACTACTACCATACTTCCACTACTACAATACTACTACCATACTACCACTACTAAAATACTACTACCATACTGCCACTACTACAATACTTCTACCATACTTCCACTACTACAATATTACTACCATACTACCACTACTACAATACTACTAACGCTACTAAAATACTACTACCATACTACCACTACTACAATACTACTACTCCTACTACCATACTACTACTCCTACTACCACTACTACAATACTACTTCCATACTGCCACTACTACAATACTACTACTCCTACTACAATACTACTACTCTGACTTCCACTACTACAATACTACTACTACCACTACTACTATGCATACCATGCTCCTACTACCACTACTACTTACTACTACTACCACTACTCCTACTACTACACCACTACTACTACCACTGCTACTCCTACTACCACTGCTTCTCCTACTACCACTACTACAATACTACTAGTACCACTACTCGTACCACTACTGCCACTACTACTATACTACTACCACTGCTACTCCTACTACCACTACTACATTACTACTACTACCACTACTCCTACTACTACTACCACTACTACTACCACTGCTACTCCTACTACCACTGCTTCTCCTACTACCACTACTACAATACTACTACTACCACTACTCCTACCACTACTGCCACTACTACTATACTACTACCACTGCTACTCCTACTACCACTACTACATTACTACTACTACCACTACTCCTACTACTACTACCACTCCTACTACCACTGCTTCTCCTACTACCACTACTACAATACTACTAGTACCACTACTCGTACCACTACTACTAAACTACTACCCATACTACAACTACCAATACTATTACCACTACCACTACTACTACTACTGCAATATTATAGAACTCTGCAGCCAGAATTCTGAGCCGCTCTAGTAGAAGAACTCACATTTCTCCTTCAAACTCTTCACTGGCTGCCAGTTTCTTTCAGGATCATTTTAAAATTCTGGTTCTTACTTTCAGATCTATTCATGGTCAGACCTTCCATCAGTGATCTGATCCAGCCTTACACCCCAGCTCGGGCTCTGAGGTCTGTGGATCAGAATCTACTGATGGTTCCTGAACACGCTTTCACTCGTCCTTCATCCGTCCATCTCCATCCCATCCTTCCTGTCAATCAACTGTCTGACGAAAATCAACTCTTGTTTCCTCAAGACTTCAGCAGGGATTTAACATCAGAACCTGAGGTTTTATTCAACGTTTCACCTGATTTCACTGATATTTAAACATGATTTAATCATTTACCAGGTTTATCAACCAGGTTAGTGAAGAAGACAATGACACGTTTGATTTTCTTCATAGTTTTCTTGTTTACATCTGAACATCCAGACACTCAGACAACGTCATGATGTTGAAGTTCACGTTTCAAATGTTGAACCTTTTGTATTTAAGTGTCTTTTCAAGCATTAGATCATTTTTATGAATAATGTGTAACTTGAAAGTTTTCATTTAATTTAAGAATCGAATGACACAAATTCATTTTAATGAATTTATTCTTTCTTTTTTTCTAAACAGGGTTTGATATTATTATTCCAATATTTATTTTAATTCATTAAAAATTGTAAAAAAAATTCCTGAACCCGGAAACAAACGTGTTATTATCAGAGGAACAAAAATAAACGACCCAAAATAAAAATATCTATTATTGAAGATTCAACCCGCCTTCCGTGTGTGTTGGTGATTAGCGACCTCTGCTGGCGGGACAGTGAACATGACGTAAATTATAATACATTAAGTGATTATGTTTGGGGGGTAAATACATTTACCAACTTTTATCGAACATTTTATTTATTTATTATCAACTGAGAAAAAAGTGCTTGAGTTATAGATTTTCTATTAATCTCTCCTGAGTTTTCTTGAACATAAATATATGATGAGATTCTCATGGTTCAAGTCTCGTCTGCATAATTGATGTTGATCGTATTATCTTTACTCGTCTTGACAGAACAACAGCTCGTTCATTAATGATGAAAAATGACAGAGTTGACGTTCGAGAGTTTAATGTGTGAGTGAAGACGAGACGATCAATAATACGATCGATAATCGATGATTTCTGATCTTCTGACAGCATTAGTTTGTGGTTAAGTTCGTTCCATCTGTCATTATTTATGACGTGTTGAATTCTGATGACGTCATTACACGCTCGGATCTTATTTCATCTTGTAAATTAATTCAATTATTCTTCTCTATTCAATTCTTTATACATTTACACAAGATTATAACGTGAAAAAATATATGTTGTGTTCAGTTACACGCTGGTAAATTATACATTTATCTAATGTCTTGACTGGTAAGAACTCTGAATTTTAAATACATTTATTATGTTACGTTAAAATAAAACAAATAAAATTGATTAACATACTATTTTAATTATTATTATTACACTACTTACTCGACTACTTTCATATATTTAATTAAACCCACCGGTTTATTTTTTCAGTTAACATAACACTTCCCTCATCTATTATATGTATATGCTTGAGACCTTGGCTCCATAAAGACAAACAAACACCATTGTTCTCTTTTTAATAATGCAAATTACAAGAAAACGAAAAAAATGAGTCAATAATTCATTTAATTTAATTTAAATCATGTTATTTGCTTACTTAGCTTTGTTTGTTTTTTATCATCTTCAAATGTAAAAAAAAATAATAGATTTGTATTTTTATCTTTAACGATTTCAGCTCTTTTCCCTTTTTGACTTACAGTAAAGAAAATGGTCCACGAAATCAAACAGGAAGTGACGTAAGAGTGAACCCATTTCACATTTATTCTCACGTAACTCTGTTGTACAAAAACGTTACATCCAATATTCTTCTTTATTCAATATTTTTTAATGACAATTTTAGCCTGGTGTGTTGGTTCTGCACTTCCCGGCCACCGTACTTTACGTCTTTTGTCTCTGCAGCATCTTGACAAGTTGATCAAGTGCTGTAGCGACACTTACTGGCCAGAATGCGTCATTACAAAATTAGTCAAAATTGATTCTCACAATAAATTGTCATCGAACAAAATAACTCGTTTACAATTGTGTAGTAATACATTCATTAATGTGTCTTCTAATGATAGAAAACTACGGAAGTACATTAGTGGCATCAGAATAGTGAATGGTTGTTATTTTTTATTTTAGTTTAATTATTGATGGCTTTTTATTGGAATATTTAAGCAATTCAATATTTTTAAATAACTCAATTAAATCATTTATATATTGAAATTTGTTTTCATTAAATAATTGTATTTATTTTTTTAATTTTAATAATTAAATAGTGGTATTTGCCAATCGTTTTTATATATTCAATTTAAAAGACTAGGTTTAAGAAAATTATTTATTTATTTTCACCAAACACTATGTGCGAAATATTATATTCATAAAAATATTTAGATTATTTTATTTAATTATTCAAAACAAAACCACCTTACAATATAAATGCAGCATTTAATTCAGCTTTTGTTTTTATGTGCATGCATTAAAAAAGTTCTAATAAAACAATTTAAAAAAAAAGTCTCATCATCTCAAATGTTCTGACGCCACTGACTTTATTCTCACAAATATAAACTTAAAGATGTTGCTCAGGGTTTCTTCCCGATGATGAGGATGCTCATGAGGAACACCATGATGAAGAAGATCCACATGAAGAATCTGTCCATCACTTTGGCGATCTTCTTCCACTCGGCTCCTTTGGCGCAGGTGCTCCTCTGCTCGCGGAAGCAGTTGGCGATGTACTCCACGTTATGGACCAGCTTGGTGTCCACGCCCGGGAACCCGTGGCTGCAGAACACGCAGGGGCCAAAGGTCACGCCGGGCTTCTGGTCCTCAGGACAGCACGGGACCTTCTGGTCGTCCTTGCACTCGCCCGACGGGATCTTCCCGTTGGAGACCTTGTACTGTCCATACTTGGAGAGGTGGCTCTGCTCGTCCCTGGAGATGTGGTGCTGGCCCTTCATCTTGGGGTGATGCTGTGGTTTCGGCGTCTGGGGTCGCGGGTGCTTGTGACCCTGATGCTGCTGCTTCTCTCGGGTCACGTGACCTCCCGCCTTGCCGTTGGCCTGCGAGGCGTGACTCTGGTGATGGGGGTCGTCGTGTTGGCCGTGGCAGCGACGAGGAGGAGGAGGAGGACGCCGACGTGCAGTTCTCGCCGACCTCGTACACGAAGAAGATCTTGGACATGTAGTCGATGATGAGGACTTTGGCCCACTGGGGGACCGGTTTGGCCTCGGCGCCGCAGAAGTGGATGTTCATGATGAAGATGGTCAGGGAGGTGGAGGCGGTGACCATGGTCATGGTCGCGATGTAGTATTTCCCTGAGAACAAAAACAAAGTTGTATATATGTATTCATATACGCTGGATTTCAACAGACTGGCGTCGGCTCGTCTTACAGTTACACCTGGTAAACTCTGGAGTTTTTGTTCATTGGCTTTCTCTTTTCTACTTGTCTTTAGTGGATTGTGTACCTAGCTGCTACCATTTTTATTATTGATCGTGTATTTGTTTTGGGACCTTAAATTAAAATGTATTTTGCTATCTTTAACCATGTTTTTGTGTTGTCTTTGACCTCATTGACATTCAACTTTCAAAGATTCAAGTTTATGAAAGATGTATTTTTTTAGTTTGTCCTGTGAAAGGACAGAATAAGTCTGTCATAAACAAGTGGTTTACTGATTCTCTAGATCGTATACTTACACAAGTTTTTTGTCTGATGTTTTTTCCATAAAAACACTGGCGGTTAGTACGCATCAGGATAGTGTATGTACCTGGTAGCAAATTCTCGACAAATATATGCGAGATATTTACGCCGGTATCAGCATCAAACATGTGTCATCCTCGTACTGCTGCTGAAAATACACCTGTCAGTATATGAATATATATATATATATATATATATATATATATGATGATCCATACTCAGTTTTGTGGGCGTTTAAGTGACAATTCAGTGTGTATGGAGCACTACATTTCACATAATTAGAATTGAGATGCACTTATGCACTAAAAATACTAAGTTTAAGTACACAACTATGTGATTTGAGTCACAGTTATGGCATTTTCACGAGGTTCTGACGGATGATCAAAATCTTCTCTCACCGATGAGCGGGACGCTCTCCGAGGGGGGCATGCTCTCCGCCACCATCAGCTGGAACACCGTGAGGGCCAGAAGAACCGTCACCCCCAGGGACACCTTCTCGCCGGAGTCCGCCGGCAGGTAGAAGCCCAGGGGAGCCAGGAAGGAGATGAGGAAGCAGGGCAGCAGCAGGTTGAAGATGTAGAAGGAGGAGCGTCGCTGGAGCAGGACGGTGTAGGTGATGTCGGGGTACGGGTCCGAGCAGCAGCCGTACATGATGACGTTCTTGGTGGCCGGCATCCCGTGACACTCCCACTCCACGTTCTCCACGAAGTCCGACAGGTCGCCGCTGTCCATGCCCATGATGATGTCCACCTGGTCAGGTGTGCGCAAGTGTATGAGTGACAACAGATGTTGAACGGATTCAAAACAAAACATATACGCTGGATTTCAATAGACCGGCGTCGGCTCGTCTTACAGTTACGCCTGGTAAACTCTGACTCTCAATTCTTCCCCGATTGGATTTTTTCGGCTTCAAAAATGTTTTCCTGGGACTTTTTGTTCATTTACTTTCTCATTTCTATTTGTCTTGAGAAGATGTGTGTATTTGTTTTTGGACCTTAAATTGAAATGTATTTTGTTTTCATGAACCATGTTTTTGCTTTGTTTTGCTTCCGCCTCCTTGACATACAAGTCTCAAAGTAAAGTACTAATAGTACTTGTATACCTCCATACCTCTGCCAAGCTGCAGTTTTACGTGTATATTTGTTTTTAGTACTTGTATAGCTTCATACCTCTGCCAAGCTGCAGTTTTACCTGTATATTTGTTTTTAGTACTTGTATACCTTCATACCTCTGCCAAGCTGCAGTTTTACGTGTATATTTGTTTTTAGTACTTGTATACCTCCATACCTCTGCCAAGCTGCAGTTTTACGTGTATATTTGTTTTTAGTACTTGTATACCTTCATACCTCTGCCAAGCTGCAGTTTTACGTGTATATTTGTTTTTAGTACTTGTATACCTTCATACCTCTGCCAAGCTGCAGTTTTACATGTATATTAGTTTTTAGTACTTGTATACCTTCATACCTCTGCCAAGCTGCAGTTTTACATGTATATTTGTTTTTAGTACTTGTATACCTTCATACCTCTGCCAAGCTGCAGTTTTACATGTATATTTGTTTTTAGTACTTGTATACCTTCATACCTCTGCCAAGCTGCAGTTTTACCTGTATATTTGTTTTTAGTACTTGTATAGCTTCATACCTCTGCCAAGCTGCAGTTTTACGTGTATATTTGTTTTTAGTACTTGTATACCTTCATACCTCTGCCAAGCTGCAGTTTTACATGTATATTTGTTTTTAGTACTTGTATAGCTTCATACCTCTGCCAAGCTGCAGTTTTACCTGTATATTTGTTTTTAGTACTTGTATACCTTCATACCTCTGCCAAGCTGCAGTTTTACATGTATATTTGTTTTTAGTACTTGTATACCTTCATACCTCTGCCAAGCTGCAGTTTTACATGTATATTTGTTTTTAGTACTTGTATACCTTCATACCTCTGCCAAGCTGCAGTTTTACATGTATATTTGTTTTTAGTACTTGTATACCTTCATACCTCTGCCAAGCTGCAGTTTTACATGTATATTAGTTTTTAGTACTTGTATAGCTTCATACCTCTGCAGCTGCAGTTTTACATGTATATTTGTTTTTAGTACTTGTATACCTTCATACCTCTGCCAAGCTGCAGTTTTACATGTATATTTGTTTTTAGTACTTGTATACCTTCATACCTCTGCCAAGCTGCAGTTTTACATGTATATTAGTTTTTAGTACTTGTATACCTTCATACCTCTGCCAAGCTGCAGTTTTACATGTATATTTGTTTTTAGTACTTGTATACCTTCATACCTCTGCCAAGCTGCAGTTTTACATGTATATTTGTTTTTAGTACTTGTATACCTTCATACCTCTGCCAAGCTGCAGTTTTACATGTATATTTGTTTTTAGTACTTGTATACCTTCATACCTCTGCCAAGCTGCAGTTTTACATGTATATTAGTTTTTAGTACTTGTATACCTTCATACCTCTGCCAAGCTGCAGTTTTACATGTATATTAGTTTTTAGTACTTGTATACCTTCATACCTCTGCCAAGCTGCAGTTTTACATGTATATTTGTTTTTAGTACTTGTATACCTTCATACCTCTGCCAAGCTGCAGTTTTACGTGTATATTTGTTTTTAGTACTTGTATAGCTTCATACCTCTGCCAAGCTGCAGTTTTACATGTATATTAGTTTTTAGTACTTGTATACCTTCATACCTCTGCCAAGCTGCAGTTTTACCTGTATATTTGTTTTTAGTACTTGTATACCTTCATACCTCTGCCAAGCTGCAGTTTTACATGTATATTAGTTTTTAGTACTTGTATAGCTTCATACCTCTGCCAAGCTGCAGTTTTACATGTATATTAGTTTTTAGTACTTGTATACCTTCATACCTCTGCCAAGCTGCAGTTTTACATGTATATTTGTTTTTAGTACTTGTATACCTTCATACCTCTGCCAAGCTGCAGTTTTACATGTATATTAGTTTTTAGTACTTGTATACCTTCATACCTCTGCCAAGCTGCAGTTTTACATGTATATTTGTTTTTAGTACTTGTATAGCTTCATACCTCTGCCAAGCTGCAGTTTTACCTGTATATTTGTTTTTAGTACTTGTATACCTTCATACCTCTGCCAAGCTGCAGTTTTACGTGTATATTTGTTTTTAGTACTTGTATACCTTCATACCTCTGCCAAGCTGCAGTTTTACATGTATATTTGTTTTTAGTACTTGTATACCTTCATACCTCTGCCAAGCTGCAGTTTTACCTGTATATTTGTTTTTAGTACTTGTATACCTTCATACCTCTGCCAAGCTGCAGTTTTACCTGTATATTTGTTTTTAGTACTTGTATACCTTCATACCTCTGCCAAGCTGCAGTTTTACATGTATATTTGTTTTTAGTACTTGTATACCTTCATACCTCTGCCAAGCTGCAGTTTTACATGTATATTAGTTTTTAGTACTTGTATAGCTTCATACCTCTGCCAAGCTGCAGTTTTACATGTATATTTGTTTTTAGTACTTGTATACCTTCATACCTCTGCCAAGCTGCAGTTTTACATGTATATTTGTTTTTAGTACTTGTATACCTTCATACCTCTGCCAAGCTGCAGTTTTACATGTATATTTGTTTTTAGTACTTGTATAGCTTCATACCTCTGCCAAGCTGCAGTTTTACCTGTATATTTGTTTTTAGTACTTGTATACCCTCATACCTCCTACCAAGCGCAAGCTGCAGTCTTTACATGTATATTAGTTTTTAGTACTTGTATACCTTCATACCTCTGCCAAGCTGCAGTTTTACATGTATATTTGTTTTTAGTACTTGTATACCTTCATACCTCTGCCAAGCTGCAGTTTTACATGTATATTAGTTTTTAGTACTTGTATACCTTCATACCTCTGCCAAGCTGCAGTTTTACATGTATATTGTGTTTTTAGTACTTGTATACCTTCATACCTCTACCAAGCTGCAGTTTTACATGTATATTAGTTTTTAGTACTTGTATACCTACATACCTCTGCCAAGCTGCAGTTTTACATGTATATTTGTTTTTAGTACTTGTATACCTTCATACCTCTGCCAAGCTGCAGTTTTACCTGTATATTTGTTTTTAGTACTTGTATACCTTCATACCTCTACCAAGCTGCAGTTTTACATGTATATTAGTTTTAGTACTTGTATACCTACATACCTCTGCAAGCTGGCAGTTTTACATGTATATTAGTTTTTAGTACTTGTATACCTTCATACCTCTGCCAAGCTGCAGTTTTACATGTATATTTGTTTTTAGTACTTGTATACCTTCATACCTCTGCCAAGCTGCAGTTTTACATGTATATTATTTTGTAGTACTTGTATACCTTCATACCTCTGCCAAGCTGCAGTTTTACATGTATATTTGTTTTTAGTACTTGTATACCTTCATACCTCTGCCAAGCTGCAGTTTTACCTGTATATTTGTTTTTAGTACTTGTATACCTTCATACCTCTGCCAAGCTGCAGTTTTACATGTATATTAGTTTTTAGTACTTGTATACCTTCATACCTCTGCCAAGCTGCAGTTTTACATGTATATTAGTTTTTAGTACTTGTATACCTTCATACCTCTGCCAAGCTGCAGTTTTACATGTATATTAGTTTTTAGTACTTGTATACCTTCATACCTCTGCCAAGCTGCAGTTTTACATGTATATTAGTTTTTAGTACTTGTATACCTTCATACCTCTGCCAAGCTGCAGTTTTACATGTATATTTGTTTTTAGTACTTGTATACCCTCATACCTCTGCCAAGCTGCAGTTTTACATGTATATTAGTTTTTAGTACTTGTATACCTTCATACCTCTGCCAAGCTGCAGTTTTACATGTATATTCGTTTTTAGTACTTGTATACCTTCATACCTCTGCCAAGCTGCAGTTTTACATGTATATTAGTTTTTAGTACTTGTATACCTTCATACCTCTGCCAAGCTGCAGTTTTACCTGTATATTTGTTTTTAGTACTTGTATACCTTCATACCTCTGCCAAGCTGCAGTTTTACATGTATATTTGTTTTTAGTACTTGTATACCTTCATACCTCTGCCAAGCTGCAGTTTTACATGTATATTTGTTTTTAGTACTTGTATACCTTCATACCTCTGCCAAGCTGCAGTTTTACATGTATATTTGTCTTTAGTTTTAAGCTTTTGACGTACATTTATTTAATCAATATATTTCAGTACCCTTTTTAGCATTTGAAAAATCATGGATTGCATCAGCTTAATATGACACAGATGGCAGCGTGTTACAAAATAGGGGCGAAGAACAAAAGCTCTCAAACTACATCTGTCAACATCGTGAAATATTCTTCAAATGGTTTTATGATCCAGATGGTAACGCTGCCATAAAGAAATGAGGTTTTTGAATTCATGAATGAATTCTGAACCCAACAACCACACATCTGTACCTGGTTGCCGTTGTAGGTCCAGGAGCCGAAGGTCAGGTTGCACTCCTGGCTGTCGAAGGGGAAGTAGGACACGTCCACCACGCAGGAGCTCTTGGTGATGGCCGGAGCGTCCCAGGTGATCTCGCCGTTGTATCGCAGCCTCACGTTGGTGTCCATGGGTCCAGAGAAGTCGTCGTCAGCCCTTCAGAGAAGAACATGACGTGAAGACCTTCAGCTCAATTGATGTGTTTGACGAAGAGGCAGCAAATAAAATGAGGTTTTAACACATGAATATGATATAAAGTGAGATATAGTAATACTGTAGTAACAAGGATATATGTGTAGTATTGTCCAGTACTTGACTCTGGTGTGATAGTGTAGTAACAAGTATATATGTGTAGTATTGTCCAGTACTTGACTCTGGTGTGATAGTGTAGTAACAAGTATATATGTGTAGTATTGTCCAGTACTTGACTCTGGTGTTGTGATAGTGTAGTAACAAGTATATATGTGTAGTATTGTCCAGTACTTGACTCTGGTGTTGTGATAGTGTAGTAACAAGTATATATATATGTAGTATTGTTGAGTACTTGACTCTGGTGTTGTGATAGTGTAGTAACAAGTATATATGTGTAGTATTGTCCAGTACTTGACTCTGGTGTTGTGATAGTGTAGTAACAAGTATATATGTGTAGTATTGTCCAGTACTTGACTCTGGTGTTGTGATAGTGTAGTAACAATTATATATTTGTAGTATTGTACAGTACTTGACTCTGGTGTTGTGATAGTGTAGTAACAAGTATATATGTGTAGTATTGTCCAGTACTTGACTCTGGTGTTGTGATAGTGTAGTAACAAGTTTATATGTGTAGTATTGTCCAGTACTTGACTCTGGTGTTGTGATAGTGTAGTAACAAGTATATATATGTGTAGTATTGTCCAGTACTTGACTCTGGTGTTGTAGTATTTACAGACCACATGACTCTTGACGAAGTCGTAACTTCTTTCATTTGTTTTCAAACGAAAATATGTCCAAACATCAGCTTTAAAAGCTGCTGGACTCACTGTATCCTCTCGTCCTGAGTCATCGCCAGGATCTAGTAGAATGTCATTGTCCTTTTAGTTGCGGAGGATGTCAAAACTGCAAATGTGTAATTGCAACACAAACATGGACATGGACGTTGGGAATATATTTCCATGTTAACTGTAATTTTTAAATGTCATTTAAATATAAAGTACCATGTTAAAAATAAAATGTGATTTAAAAGCCAAAAGAATTACATTAATTTAATTCATTTTCTATTTGTTTAAATAACGATAAAGTGCATGTTGAATATCGATACAGTTTTGTAAGGGAAAGAATTTTGCGATGAATAACGTCTATAAATATTTTATTACAATCCTAACGATGGGTCAGATTTACTACGGTGTGCGTTTGATCATTTGTGTTTACATCTAGAATGTAAGCTCAGGGGGCTGGACCCTGGATTGCTGGTGATTCACTAAGATCGCTTGTGCAAATTATTGAGTGGGAGACACATATAGTGGAATTAAAGTTTGTATGTTCATGGTTTGCAGAGTGTGTATGTTCTCCCCGTGTTGTGTGGGTTTACTCCGGGCACTCCGGTTTCCTCCCACAGTCCAAAAACATACAGAGGTTGATTGAAAACTTGGGGGAATTGTCCGTAGGTATGAGTGTGTGTGTGAATGGTTGTCTGTCTTTGTGAGTCCTGAGACAGACTGGCGTCCTGTCCAGGGTGTCCCCTGCCTCTCGCCCTATGAAACTGGGATAAACTCCAGTCTCCAGGTTGACAGAGAAATGAAATGAAACCCAGAAAAAAAAAAAGTTTTGGTTCATCAAGTTGACTTCAAAGTGCTCAGTGGAGTCGAAGAGAGTCTTTGAAGCTCTGAGGGTGAGAGACGTACAAGCGTACTTGTTATAGAGGACGAGGTCTGGTCTCCACACCAGGCTGCTGGGGATGTGAATGACCTCCAGACCGTCGTAGTCTTCCTTGTTCCACGTCAGGTAGGTGTCGTTCCACGTCTGTCGGATCCACAGGTAGGCGATCAGAACCTGGTTCCGCTCGTCCTGGAGGTCAGACACGGACTCGTGATCAGAAGAAGATCCTCTGGATCGCAATCTCACTCAACCACCAAGAAATCTAGACCTGCTCGTCAAGATCAGGTGGTGGTGAGGGGGGGGTCGGATCGGTACCAGGGTTTAAATGAAGTGTGGTTATTACCGCTTTGTGTAACAGGATCAGTCCACACACACACACACACACACACACACACACACACGACTCGACTGACGAGTCAGTTACAAATTCAATTCGCTGATATTTTCGCCTCATAAGTCTAAGTATGTCAAGAACAAATTCGTCAAAGCGACCGAACCGGAACCGGAACCCGATCCTGAGGAGGAACAATAGTGTGTGTGTGTGTGTGTGTGTGTGTGTGTGTGTGTGTGTGTGTGTGTGTGTGTGTGTGTGTGTGTGTGTGTGTGTGTGTGTGTGTGTGTGTGTGTGTGTGTGTGTGTGTGTGACATGTTCTGTGTGTGTGTCTGTGTGTGTGTGACTATGTTGGGAATTAAATGAATAATTATCATAATAATAATAATAAACAGGTGGATGTTACTTTTCCTTTAGGGGCCGCACATTATACTGACTGTTAGGGGCCGTCAAGCTAAAAGCAGAAAGCAACTAAAAGTGAAAAAAGGATAAAATGCCAATAAAATATTTAAAAACTTAATTTTGAAACAATATTTTTTTTATATATATATATGATCTCAAAATTAAACTAATATTCAGTAAAAAAAAAAAAGGATAAAAGGCCAAAATGAATTAAGTTAGATTCAGAGTTTATACAATAATAAATAAATAGAAAACTGACTCATTATACACATTATACTGACTGTAAGGGGCCGTCAAGCTAAAAGCAGATACAGAAACAACTAAAAGTGAAAAAAGGATAAAATGCCAATAAAATATATAAAAAAAATTGGATTTAAAAATAATATAGATATATATTTTTCTAAATATGATCTCAACATTAAACTAATATTCAGGGAAAAAAAGGATAAAAGGACAAAATAAATTAAGTTAGATTCAGAGTTTATACAATAATGAATAAATAAAAAACTGACACATTATACACATTATACTGACTGTAAGGGGCCGTCAAGCTAAAAGCAGAAAACAACAAAACATTTTTTTTTTAAAGGATAAAATGCCAATGAAATATTTTAAAAACTAAATTTAAAAACAATATAAATATATTTTTCTAAATAAGATCTTAACATTAAAATGATATTCATAAAAATGACAAAAAAAAGGATAAAAGGCCAAAATAACTTTAGTTAGATTCAGAGTTAAAAGAATAATAAATAAAAATAAAACACATTATTCTATCGTCACACATAAAGATGTGTTTTTGGTGACCTCACCATGTCTTTGATCTGCGACAGCGTGATCTGCAGCGTGACGTTCAGAGCTCGGTCTGTATCTTCCACTGGTCTCAGAGCGCTGGAGTAATTCTCCATCAGGTCGTTCAGGAGCTTCTGGGCGAAGTGACCTTGAGCCGAGTGGACGACTGTGGACGTTCATGGACCTTGAGTTTTTGGTTTTGTCTGGATGAAGTTTTTCTCTCCACGATTCTCCTTCTATGTCATTTACACATTCAATCACTCGTGAACAATTTAAAATAAACTTATTTACTGTTAATATTTTTCTTAAAAGATATGTTTCACTCTTTCATTCTTATTATAAACGACTTGTTATATTTATATATAATTGAATTGTATCAGTGTAAGTGAAACTATTGTATTTATTTTTGTTTGGTTTTTAATGTAAATTCTGTAAAAAAAATCAAATTCGTTTTTTATATATTTCATACATTTATTTAAACAATTCAAAAATACATTTATATGATTTTTTTTTCAGTTTCAATTTGTTTCAGTGTATAGATTTAATGTTGTATTTTTTTTATTTCTTTTCTTTCCATTTTTTCTTTTTTTTACGTTAATGTCTAAAGCTTCATTTTTATTTATTTAATACATTTAATTAAACAATTTCATGTACATTTATATGTTGTTTTTTTAATTCGATTGTTTCAGTGTAGGTGTAACTATTGTATTTATTTTCGTTTTTATTATAAAATTGTTTTCTTTCTTTTAATATAAGTATAAATAATTCTAATTCTGTTTTTATATGTCATATATTTATTCAAACAATTAAAAAATACTTTTTTTTTACTTTTAAATTATCGAATTGTTTCAGATGTAACTATTGTATTTATTGGATTTATTCTTTTTTTTTTCTTTCCAAGTTAAGAAAAAACCCCCCTTTTAAAAAAATATTGTTTTTTAAAAAAAAAAAAAAAAAAAAAAAAAAAAAAAAAAAAAAAAAAAAATTTTTTTTTTTTTGTGGGGGGGGGGGGGGGGGTTGGGGTTTTTTTTTTTTTTTTTGGGAGGGGTTTTTTTATTTTTTTTAATACATTGAATTAAACTATTGTTTATATATTTATATGACGTTTAGATTTTAATTGGATTGTTTCTGTATATTTGTATTATATTTAATTATGTTTTATTTTTCTTTTTTCTTTTTATCATGGTGTCTAAACTCTCTTTTTATTCGTATATACATGAGTTTAAAAATACATTTTCCCAAAACAAGATTCAGTTGATAATTGTCCTTAAACGTACAAGATTTACATCATTCATTTCATTTTAACCTGTTTTTTAACCATAAAAATTGTACTTTTATTTTTATGATAAATAATAGGAGACATTAAATATTTTGGCAAAAACCAAATTATTTTACATTTATAGAAATTATACACGTGATTAAGATTCACTTTCTTATAGATCATTTTTATTTTAATTTATTTTATTAACAATTTCAAGTATCTTGAGGTTAATTCTGTTGGATTTTAAAGTAATATTTAATAAGAATTTATTTTCACATATTATCTTGTTGATTCTTTGTTCTTTTCAAGACTCACCTGAAGGAAGCAGAGTCGCCAGACAGATGATCCGGATCATCTTCACCTGATGAGACTCCGAAGAGAAGGACTTAAAGAAAGTAGAAACAGCAGCAGCAGCAGCAGCGGTCGATGATCCTCGAGTCTGACGCCAGATCAGATCTACATCATGATGTCGACCCCACTTGAACTCACACAGAAGGAGTCTGTGGCTGGAGATCCGACGCTCGAGATCCGACGCTGTCTGAGACCAGAACCAGGAATAAAACTCCTCGGATCAGGTTTCAGCAGCAGACACAAGAAACTGGACGCTTGACTCTCATGGTGGCTCTGAGCCTCTGACATGAACAGATACATATCAACATATAAACATATCAACATGTAAACATATAAACATATAAACATATAAACATATAAACATATCAACATATCAACATATAAACATATAAACATATAAACATATCAACATATAAACATATAAACATATCAACATATAAACATATAAACATATAAACATATCAACGTATAAACATATAAACGTATAAACGTATAAACATATAAACGTATAAACGTATAAACGTATAAACGTATAAACGTATAAACATATAAACATATAAACGTATAAACGTATAAACATATAAACATATAAACGTATAAACATATAAACATATAAACGTATAAACGTATAAACATATAAACGTATAAACATATAAACATATAAACGTATAAACATATAAACATATAAACATATAAACATATAAACGTATGAACATATAAACATATCAACATATAAACATATAAACATATAAACATATAAACGTATGAACATATAAACATATAAACATATAAACATATAAACGTATAAACATATAAACATATAAACGTATGAACATATAAACATATAAACACATATAGATTTAAAAACCTTCATTTTTGTATCTTAAAGTTTGTTTAAATGGATCTAAAATGAAAACAATAATAATAATAACTTTATACTTTAGATATTCTTCATACATTTATGCAACACATAAACATTTAACATTTACCATTAATTTATATTCACATTTAACCAGTCGTAAAATTTAAATCTAAAGATCTCTCAGATCCTTAACCCTTGTGTTATGTCTGGGTCAAGTTGACCCGAAGGCCCCAAAACAAATGTGTTTGTGGTATCCCTTGTGTTGTCTCTGGGTCAATGTGAAAGACCTCCACCACAGGAATGAATTGCTTGTAGAATCTTCAGGAAATAAAAGAAAGATGGATGGATGGATGTATAGATGGATGGATGGATGATGGATGATGGATGATGGATGAATGGATGGATGGATGGATGGATAGATGGATGGATGGATGGATGATAGGTGAGAGATAGATGGATGGATGTATAGATGGATGCATAGATGGATGGATGGATGGATGGATGGATGGGTGGATGGATGCATAGATGGATAGATGGATGGATGGATGGATGGGTGGATGGATGGATGGATGGATGGATGGATGGATGGATGGATGGATGGATGGATGATAGGTGAGAGATAGATGGATGGATGTATAGATGGATGCATAGATGGATGGAGGGATGGATAGATGGATGTATAGATGGATGGATGGATGATGGATGGATGGATGATAGGTGAGAGATAGATGGATGGATGTATAGATGGATGCATAGATGGATGGATGGATGTATAGATGGATGTATAGATGGATGGATGGATGGATGTCATGGTTGACTATTTGGATGGATGGATCCATGATGGATGATGAATGTATAGATGGATGGATTAATAGATGGAACGATGAATTGATTGTATTGTAACTACATGGACGAATGGATGGAAACATTATGTGCATACATGTAAATGTAAATTTAAGTTTAATTGTTATATTTCCACATATTTATTCTTTGAAAGCAGTATCATTTTACAATATAATAATACTTTAAGTTACTTTTTACCATTTAAAAATACAGTAACACTTTGTAAAATACTAGAACAAGAACCTACTATTATTTTTACAGTAGAACATAGACATTTGTTCCATTCACGTATTATCAAGAAGACACTGCCATCTAGCGGTGAGTGTAGTTAAACCATAATAATCAAAAATCATTAGTTTGAGATTAATTAAAGAGGATCTATTCAAGTTATTTGACGTGAGACAAGATTAAATGATTAATATTTAATTATAATATTTTATTATCAGTGCATATCTTTAGAAACTATTTATTGATGATCGTTTGAGTTGATAAATGTTTAGAAACGTAAACATAAAAACACTGTCTTTATATTTAAACAACTGACTTCATGATTCGAAATACAATTAAAATAAGCGTTTTTTAATAATTAAATGTTTGTTTAAATCTAGAACGAACATTATTTAAAGCTAAATCAACAATACACTGATATAACTGATACAGTGAGTAGAACCGACAAAAACTACAGTAATTGAAAAGTAAAGTACGTTCCAATCGTGACAAAGGTGAGAGAACTTTCTTTTTATTACACAAGGTTTTATCTTCAGCTCATACAATCATAAGAAAAAGTTTTAAACAAAGAAACGTTGACAGAAACTAGAATAAACATCTCGGATCTTCTGGATCTTCTGGCTCGTCGTCACGGCGACGGCAACGATGGAAGCGCCGTCAAAAAACGACGATCCTCGACGGACAGGAAGAAGTCGATCCACGCATCGTCGTCATATACTGTCATATACTGTCCAGTTTCTTCAAGACGTACGGAGCTGCAGGGAGACGGAGGAGATTCTTTAAACAACAGGAGTTTGATCGTTCTTAGAGAGATATCAAGGGTCAGTTATTTAAGATCATTCAAGGGAGATTTCATGGGTCAAAGGTCATCTGACACATGTTGAAAATGTGTTGTTGTCGTCGAGGAAGACACGGATTCTGAAACAGGATTTTATAAATAACTTTATAATTAGATTTGTAGGGTTTTAAGGTGGATTTAAAGAAGGAAATGTAGCAACAATAATTAATAATAATAATTGGTTAAATAATCCAATCATTATTTAAAAAATATATATAACCTTATTTATATATACATGTGCTAATAATTAATTTAAAATCAATTAAAACTATATTGTTCCCATGAAATAAACCCCCAGAGTTCAATAGTAAAATTAAATTAAATAATATATATTTTCTTCATTACTGTGTAATCTTTTTTTTCTTCTTTTAATCAAAAGATGAAGCTTTTTCAAAAATATATATATATATATCTTTCCATTTCATACCTTCTTTCTTAAATATCAACAATGTATATTTGTTAATGTCTATTAGTAATTCGTTGTGGCTCATAAATCATAATAACACAATTATAAATAGAAGTTTGTGTGTGTTTTTCTGTATCAAAATAAAATACACGTGACATCACTATTCTTTACATTTCATATTGTGCAATGTTAGAGCTCTGGTTATCTTGATTTAATCATTTTATTCATCATTTAATTGATTATTTATAACTTAAATAACTGAATGATAACATTTAATTACGTCATATATATTTGATGATTGAAATGACGTTTATTTCTATGCAAAACATCTACAATAAAAGATTAAAATACTAGATTTGATGCTAAATTGGAGACATATCGTTAAGTAACTGAACCTGCTGGTAATAGTTAGTGAAACTAAACCAGTTAATTTGATCTCAATGTCACTCAGTCTCTCACCCGCTCGCAGCAGCGCGACGTAGATCAGGAAGTTCCGCACAGACGTGATGACGTCCTGCCGCATCGACTTCTTCATCTCCTCCGGGGTTTTCTTGGCTCCTTCCAACTTGAAACCGTTCTTCCACGATATTTAAGACGTTCTTCTGTGGATCGAGCTCGACTGAGGAACCTTCACGATGCACAGGAAAGCATGGAGGAGGAGCGCGGGTCGGTGCCGGAAGTTACGTAGCGGAAGCGATTCGGGGAAAAACGACGGCAAGGAAGGAAGACCAAAAACATGAGGGAACGCGAAACGTTTAATTGAAATATCTATAATTCGGAAAAACCTTATTAAATTAGTGATAGAAGATAAAATCCGTATATTTACAAAAAGTACTTTGTAGCTAAATCATTACTAACAGACAGTAAATACAAAAGTGTTTAAAAAAAGGTCTTACTTGATGCATGAATGAACATGTTTATTAAATATACAGTATTTTTAAAGTATTAACCTCCAACGCAACTGAGGAGACAATACAAACTATATAAAAATATAAATACTATGAAAAGTAGAACATCAGAATTTAATATTGTTCTATTTTTTTATTCTTATGACTGAATAAACTCTTTAGTAGTCGTCATTGTTTTTTCATTTCAATAAACGAAGTTTAGAAATGTGTTAAACAAGTGTAGATTTTATTATTAAATTATTACATGTTGTAAAATATAGTGTAATAATAAATAACACACCATTTATTGTCGTAATTTGACAAAATAAAGCACAAGTTTGGAATAAAATAAAATAAAACCTGTTTGGAATCATTGAACTATTGACAAAAGAGGGGCAAAAAAAGAAATTAGAAAACAAGAATAAGGAATTTCGAGTCTTTTCCTGAAATAAATATCTGAATAAAAAGTATCCTTCACAATGAATATTTACTATATTATTTTTAAATGGGGAGGGAATGAGACAAGGTCAAGAGTGTGACCTAATCAATATCGCAAGTGTACATTATTATTATTATTATAATTATTAGTAGTAGTAGTAGTAGTATTTTCTCTGCGTCATATTTAACATTATGATTATTTTAATTGCGATTTCCCATTTAAAAAAAACACGTTTTAAAGATGGGGTGTAAGGTAGCATAATATCCATAATATTTATAATTATTGTAACTGCGTGTGTCATTTTCAATGTTCGCTGACGGGTGAGATAAACGGGTGAGATAAACGGGTGAGGTGAGTGGAGGCAGAGGGGCGGGGGGTCTTCAGTCAGACAGAGGGCCGACCAGGGGGAGGGGGTTGGTTCTTTCTGAGCCCGGGATTAGACC
Source organism: Callionymus lyra (assembly GCA_016630915.1). Classification (NCBI taxonomy): domain Eukaryota; kingdom Metazoa; phylum Chordata; class Actinopteri; order Syngnathiformes; family Callionymidae; genus Callionymus; species Callionymus lyra. Next base: position 22,763,577 of record JACEEU010000687.1, read on the forward strand.
GAGAGCAGTCCCCGGTGTGATGACAGCATCCTGCTCACAGACAACCCCCAACATCACCATCATCATCATCACCACCATCAGGCCTGAGAGGACGCCGTGGATTCTCTAACCGATCCTCCAGAAGATCTGGACCGTCAGTGGGGGTGAGAGAGAGAGAGAAACCCTGCGGACCCCCCTGGACCTCCTGGACCTCCTCTTCCACCAGCACGAGGTGAGACCTTTATCGACGTCCGTCCTCGGAGAGAAAGAGAGAGACCAGAGAGAGAGACCACCTTAGTGGGAAGATCCCGGACCGAGGCTCGGGTTTTCAGCGGGTTTTTCATCCTTTAAATCCGATTACGTGACACAAGACTGAAGATGGAGCTCTTTGTTCAGGCGTCACTTCTTCTGCTCGTGGAGGGAGAGCTGGTGAGCCATTTTGACTGGTGTGGGAGCAGAGGATGGAGTGATCGTGGGGTGAGAGTGGAGTGAGAGTGGAGTGATCGTGGAGGGATCCATTCTGAGGGCTCGTAAAAACACGCACGTTATTATGAATGGGTGTGGGCGAGAGGAGAAGGTCCTTCTCGCGGGTCTCCTCCGGGTCTCAGTCCCTTCTTCATCCAGCAGGAGTTTTTATTTTTGTGGGGTTTTTTTTAGCCCTCGTTCCGTGCCAGGCATGACAACACAACTAGACCGGAACAATGCGCGCGGCTGTTCCGGGGCCTTCGTTTAATGCTTGACATGTTCCCCATAAGACCGCTGATGTAGACGCGCCTGACGTCACGGAGGCATCCTCGGGTTCTGACTCTTCTGGAGCGAGACCGGGAACAGGGACGGTCTAGGGGGGGGTTCCTGAATGAAGATGGAAATGCTTCTAGAAGATAATACGCGGTTGTACTTCACAATAATGTACCTGAGAGGAACCCTACACATGACATAGTACTCGTAATAGTAAGAATTCGTGGCCATGAAATACATGAAATTCCAAATGTATTTCTTTCAATATAGTTCCATTGTGTCAGCTTGTGTACTTCATTTTAACCTCTGGCTCATTTGTGAGTTCAAATCTCACAGTCTGTGATTTTGAACGTGGTTATTATTTTGAACATGTTGTTTTGTTGCGGCTGCAGTAGATGACCTGCGCACTCCGGTGCTGTGTCTCAAATCGCATACTAGCGTACTCAAAGTTAGTATTTTTAGTCCATAAGTGCGTCTCAATTCTTGGTATGTGAAATATAGTGCGCCATACACACTAAATTGGCTCTAAAACGCCCACAAACCTGAGCATGGTTCGATGGACACTAACCACCCTAAACAGCCGCCATCTTAATGACGTTTTAAACGGAAGTTACGTCGTATATATATATATAGATATATATATATACAGTATATGACGTAACTTCCGTCATATATATATGCATATATATTCATATACTTACAGGTGTATTTTCAACAGCAGTAGGAGGATGACACGTCTTCGATGCTGATACCAGCTTTAATATCTCGCGAATATTCCGATTCTCATATTTTTTCTTTAGTTCTTTTTCCAAACTTGCCAAACATGCTGCCAGCAGGTGGCGATAGCGTTCAAACAGCTGGTTGAAACCATGTTAAATAGTAGTAGAAGAAGAAGCTGTCGCGTCATTTCCTGTTAGTGTGTAGCAGCAGAGTTTGATTTGAGACATACTATCTGTGGAGGATTAGTTACTAGTTAGTACGTACACTATCCTGATGCATACTAACTTCTAGTATACTCAGAGAAGTATGCGATATGAGACACAACACAGGCTTCGGCTTCTGATTCTAAACTATTTACCTCCGATGTAATTCTTATACGGTACTATTTCGTATTTTTTGGAGGTGAGGGATTGAGTCTGGCCTCTCGACTCTACTTATCTACTTTGGAAGATTCATCTGAGTTCAAACGAGTCGTACGGCGTAAACGGTTCCGTGAGTCGACTCGTCGATTGAACAGGAAAAAAACAAACAAACCGTTTTCTTCGTTTATCGCCGTGGTTACAATCTCACAACAATAGTGACATTACATTTCTCGCTTGTTTACATGAACGTTGCAAACCCAACATTTCAACCCTCTCATTAACGGGGACCTGAACAGCTCCCATGATGCTTTGCCGCCCAGCCAACCAATCACAGCTGGAATCCCTTTTAAACACAGACGTATAATTTAAATACAGTTTTGTAGCAACCAATCAGCCTCCGCTAAATAGAGCAGCGTGAAGAAAGGCATCATGGGAGTTTACCGTTTATCATTATTTCCAGGACGACCCACAATAAGTGAACGTTCCATCTTTAATGATCAATATATATATATATATATACTAAGTATTAATATAAAGGAACATCCACGATAGTCATACAAACACAAAGAAAAAAGTATTAGTTAACATGCATAAAACCATCGCTTACAATGACTTTTACTTCATGTTTTTGCCTTACATTTATATTTGCTGCCTTTTGTAGTATTAGATTCATAGAGGGACTGGTCTTCAAGTTATTTGTGGATCCAGATGGTAATGGAGATAGGGCTGGTTAACAATTGAAAGGTAGAGATACCTTCACTTTAATACCAGTTCAACATACCTTTTTTGATGATTCATTCTAACAAAAACACATCACACATAGTACTAGTACATAGCACACATAACTACTAATCTAGTACTAATCTTGAGTTTAATTTTTCAGCTTTGGTAAATTTACACTCCAAGCTCAATAGTTTCCATTGCTAGAGAGAAAACATTTGGACACAAAGCATGTTACAAACCCCCCCGGGCGGGGGGGGCCCCCCCGCCCGGACCCCGACCATTACTGATGCTAGCAACCACAAAAGAATCGTAGTTCAGGTACTAAATCCAGAACACAAACATTTTGTTGTTACTTCATCATCATCACTAGTGCTGCACGATATTGGAAATAAGTGCGATATTCGATATTGGAGTCTTGAATTGCGATGTCGATATTAATGATTACTGTAGTGAAGGTCCGGGGGTTTAAAGAAGGAAAACGATGATATTTCCCTTTCGTTTATTTCAACGCTTCTGTGCCGACATGATGGTAGAAAAATATCTCTTATAACGCTCAGTCTCGCGGGATTTGCATCGGTTTCCCGCCAAACTGAGCGACATCAGAGAGGAGACACATAACCTTTGGCGCTGCATGATATCACACAAATCAATTAATAAATGCTCCACCTCCTTAGCATACGGTGAAGACGGACACACTTAACACTTTATAAATGACGCTAACAACTTAGCTTGTTAGGAATAACGGTGTAAGACGGGACAGGTTTGTTTGGAAGTTCACGATCTTATTAGAAAACAACTGAGACGAGATGAAAAGTTCTTACAATATGTTGCTTTAACAAAGGAGGTTGAAAGAGACGAGTGACTGGATCACTAGTGATTGACTAGATCATAAGTTAGTATTACTTCCGTGTATATACTGAGTCGCGCTAAGACGCGTCGCCATAGCAACCGAACCTAAAAAGCTGCGCTGCACAGTTCACAGACGGACGGAGACGTAAACAAAAACGAGACATAGAAGAACAAATTGACAACTTTACAGAACGTGACACTGATTGGACAAAGTGCACATTTTAGAAATGCTTGATTTTACAATAAAAATTATAAATAATCACATGTTTTCAATATGTATATATCGTACACACAATCGCATGTGACAATATTGCGACATCAATATTTTTTTGATATATCGTGCAGCCCTAGTCATTACCAAACAGTTTTTATCTATTTGACAGATCAACATTGAGAACCAGTTATACCTCCTTGGCAGAGGTAACAATCCAGTAGCTTCATAATGGTCTGTGAACGTCATTGTTTCTTATCGTCGTATTAAAGAACTGCAATCGGGATCTCGGTCCGAGAGAGTAAACACAGACGACATCAGGAGAAAGGTTTTATAATCAAGTTGTGTAATATCGTCGAACACTCAGCTGCCATTTTAAGGCGCTCTTTAATTCCCTTGAATGCCAAACGATGAGCTGATAAGAGCAGGACTCGCTCGTATGTGGCGCTTCAGTGTTGTTGTGTTGCGCTGCAGGCCAGTGTGTGTGTGACTCACACTCGTGTGTTATCCAATGTGATGGTTGCAGCTCTGAGGTCAGTCTGCCAGAGGAGGAGACGCAAACTCGTGCATCAGGAGAATCTTCCAGCCTTGGCCTCCTTCTCTCCTCGTTGGCCCACTTTGTCGTCTCGGCTCGTGTCTTCGGGCAGAACCTGCTGGATCTGCTGCTCGCGAGACTATTGATCACGAGACGGAGAATTGATCGTAAACCCTCATTGTTCATGCGAGCGCCGGTCGATGTTCTTAATGTGACGTCGTTCACGTGGTGATGCACAGACAATCGGATATGTGGGTGATTTCCCAGCATACATTTCTGCTCCTGTATTTTTCCCATCAAAGACAAAGGCAGACGTGACCTCATTGATGTGACAGCCTCGTGCTGATGTCACAAGTGTTGGATTTAGGCCAACATGAACGTCATGGAAACATGTAGGTGAAAGAAATAACCTTAGTTTAGTCGGATTTATCTTCTGTCTGGCCACGTTTTTATTCAAAGTAGATCCTTTTTACACCTCAATATCTCTCTATTGGTCAATGTACATGGAAGTACATACGTGTCATGTGACTTTGAATATGAAACATATTCTAGTGACTGATACTAGTGACTGATACTAGTGACTGATACCAGTGACTGATACTAGTGACTGGTACTAGTGACTGATACTAGTGACTGATACTAGTGACTGATACTAGTGACTAGTAGTGACTGATACTAGTGACTAGTAGTGACTGGTACTAGTGACTGATACTAGTGACTGATACTAGTGACTAGTAGTGACTGATACTAGTGACTAGTAGTGACTGATACTAGTGACTGATACTAGTGACTAGTAGTGACTTATTCTAGTGACTGAGACTAGTGACTGATACTAGTGACTGATACCAGTGACTGATACTAGTGACTGATACTAGTGACTGATACTAGTGACTGATACTAGTGACTAGTAGAGACTGTTACCAGTGACTGATACTAGTGACTAGTAGTGACTGATACCAGTGACTGATACCAGTGACTGATACCAGTGACTGATACCAGTGACTGATACTAGTGACTGATACTAGTGACTTATTCTAGTGACTGAGACTACTGACTGATACCAGTGACTTATTCTAGTGACTGAGACTAGTGACTGATACCAGTGACTGATACTAGTGACTGATACTAGTGACTTATTCTAGTGACTGAGACTAGTGACTGATACTAGTGACTGATACCAGTGACTGATACTAGTGACTGATACTAGTGACTAGTAGTGACTGATACTAGTGACTGGTACCAGTGACTGATACTAGTGACTAGTAGTGACTGATACTAGTGACTGATACCAGTGACTGATACCAGTGACTGATACTAGTGACTGATACTAGTGACTTATTCTAGTGACTGAGACTACTGACTGATACCAGTGACTTATTCTAGTGACTGAGACTAGTGACTGATACCAGTGACTGATACTAGTGACTGATACTAGTGACTGATACTAGTGACTGATACTAGTGACTGATACTAGTGACTAGTAGTGACTGATACTAGTGACTGATACCAGTGACTGATACTAGTGACTAGTAGTGACTGATACTAGTGACTGATACTAGTGACTGATACCAGTGACTGATACTAGTGACTGATACTAGTGACTTATACTAGTGACTGAGACTAGTGACTGATACTAGTGACTGATACCAGTGAATGATACTAGTGAATGATACTAGTGACTGATACTAGCGATTGATACCAGTGACTGATACTAGTGACTTGTCCCAGTGACTGATACCAGCGAATGATACTAGTGACTGATAATAGTGGATGATACTAGTGACTGATACTAGCGATTGATACCAGTGACTGATACTAGTGACTGATACTAGTGACTAGTAGTGACTGATACCAGTGACTGATACTAGTGACTGATACTAGTGACTGATACTAGTGACTGATGCTAGTGACTGATACTAGTGACTGATACTAAGGACTGACCATAACCACATCCACTCTGCTGTGATTGGTCAAACATGGAGGTTTGTCAATCCCAGAAGTCTCCTCCTCCAAGGTACTTGTTGTATAAACAAAGCGGCATGTGATTAAAGCTGGCTGAGGAAGCCATTATAACGTCATTATGGACTCTCGTAACCTCTCGTTCGCTCAGATTTCATAGCAACTTTATAAAGTAACGAGTGTAAAACATGGTCATGGTGAGATCTAAAGTTTGTAAACGTACACTTGTATCATGTTCATCTTCTGATATCGTGGTCTTTCGTCAATGACGCATCAATGGTTTGCAGATAAGTCGACAACAAAGCCGTTCAATTCCCAGAGCAGACGTCCGTCACTCTTTATCAGCACAAACACTGGTGTGCACATCAAGACGTCGCCGTCTCTCGCTGACGCACACGAGGATCAGCAGGTCGTCCACGGAGGGTTAATGGAGTGAGCGTTGAGAGCCTCATATTGGAAATGGGGTCGAGATAATGAAACGACCAGACATAAACAAGTGGAGGAACCTTTAATTAAAACAACATCTCACTGTGTAGACGAGTCACGGTGCAGCAGGAAGTTACTTATTTATTTATTGCTGTTCAAAAAGACACTGAACCAGATGTTTTCTGCTGTGAGCACAAACAGTTTCTCAGTGAAAAATGTGCAACAATGAACATTTACTTATTAATAATGTACAAATGTAATCGACCAATGTATTAACATTTTAAAATGTACTTTTATTTCACAGTTATATTTGGTTTTCTGTACATGTGATGCAATAAAATCTAAGTAAGTAAGTAAGTAATTTTTATTTGTATAGCGCTTTTCCTTATTATTTATTAAAATCTAATACATAAACGGTTACATGAACAACGCTAATAAATAATGAAGATGTTATGCTAACATGATGACAACTCTATGGAAATATTCAATCAAGTGTAACTGAATGAATTAAATACACGCTTTGACTAACTGTTGCAGTGCATTATGGGATTTAAAAATTAAAAATTAAAATATATTGTGGCGACGAAACCAGGGTTTTTATTTTGATGAATGGAAAACTAATAAAAAAAAACAAAAGCTGCATTAGTTTGTATTTATGTAGAAATAGTTTTTGACTTTTACAGCTAACCATTTTATTCTGTATTTGTTATTGTATTTACTGTAAATACAACAATAAAACTGTTATTTTTACAGGATTTTTCCCCTTTTTTTTCTTTGTCCCTTTGAAATTAATTATTTAAAATATGTATTTATCTTTTAAAAAAGTATTTTTTGTACTTATTTTCAAGTTTATCCATCATTTATTATAACGCGTCCGAATCTCTGCTCGAGATCAGTTAGCATCATTGCTAACCAATGCTAACCATGTTGATGTTCTGATAGTTTGTTTTCTTTTCATCCAAAAGTAATTGATCAACATCTCAACATGTAACAACTGACACGGAAACATTTTAAAAACTGTTTCTATGTTTTGACTCTATTAGTAAAGTTGATTTTTTTTAGTAATAAGTACTTGTTTCCATGGTTTAATGTAACAAGAGATTATATTTTGGATTAGCATCATTGCTAACCAATGCTAACGTGTTCATGTTCTGATAATTTGTTTTTTTCCATCCAAATGTAATTGATCAACATCTCAACCTGTAACAACTGACACGGAAACATTTTAAAAACAGTTTCTATGTTTTGACTCTATTAGTAAAGTTGATTTTTTAGTAATAAGTACTCGTTTCCATGGTTTAATGTAACATGAGATTATATTGTGGATTAGCATCATTGCTAACCAATGCTAACTGTGTTCACGTTCTGATAGCTAGTTTTTTTCCATCAAGGAAACATTTTAAAAACAGTTTCTATGTTTTGACTCTATTAGTAAAGTTGATTTTTTTTAGTAATAAGTACTTGTTTCCATGGTTTAATGTAACATGAGATTATATTGTGGATTAGCATCATTGCTAACCAATGCTAACCGTGTTCACGTTCTGATAGCTTGTTTTTTTCCATCAAGGAAACATTTTAAAAACAGTTTCTATTTTTTGACTCTATTAGTAAAGTTGATTTTTTTTTAGTAATAAGTACTTGTTTTCATGGTTTAATGTAACAAGAGATAATATATGTTCAGTACTTCTGCTCACTTTTGATTTACCAGGTTGAAAAAAAAAAATCCTCATTTGATCGATGTTTGTACTTTGTTTTATTCCCAGTACTATTTAAGCTTTTGAGGCCAACACACAAATATATTTTCCCGTCTACGATGCACTTTTGTGAGTCGGCGCAGAGGCTCGCTCACCTTACGTGATCCATACGCTCCCAGAATTCCTTGGGAAGTGAAGCTTTTTGTCCACATCGACAACACTCCACTGTGAGCTTTAATGAATTGTGGAGCTGCTGAGTCGTCTCCTGCTGCTGCCTTCACTCATGCGGCTTTCAGCTGGAGGGTGTGTGTGTGTGTGTGTGTGTGTGTGTGTGTGTGTGTGTGTGTGTGTGTGTGTGTGTGTGTGTGTGTGTGTGTGTGTGTGTGTGGGGACAGATTGGGGGCAAGATGTCAACAGCAGTCAACTAGTCTTTCCTAAATAAAAGCTCTTTATGGTTAAAGTTCCTGATGAAGCGCCGGACGAGCGTCACAGCAGGAGGTCCAAGACTCACCAGCGGCAGATTATTCCGACATTCATTTATTTGTCGTCGGGATATTAATCCGGCACCGTTTTCACAGCCATTAGCGTAGATTGTGTTATTATCTGGCGGATTTCCAGGCGACAGGCTCCGGCTCTTGTCTGGCCAGGTCCGGTCGGCCCCGGAGGTCGGTCGGTCTGGAGCGTTTCTCGCCGGGTTTGAAAATACTCTCGCGTCCAGCTGGCTTGAGGAGAGAGTTTTCAACCGACGCCGAGGCAGGCGAGAGGATTACGATGGTGGAGCAGACGCTCCTGATGGACTGATGTGTGACGGAGAGACGTGGTTTGATGACGGATTGTCTCGAGGAAGTGGACGTCACTCAATGTTAGACGTACTGAGGAAATATTGATAGACTTAAATACAGACATGATTTTTGACAGTACATTATCCATATTTTACAAAACATACTGTATATATAAGTATATATATAAACCGCTATAGCAGCTAGATGGCAGCAGTCAATATGTGCTCTGCGGCTAAGTATAATAAAATCCAATGGCTGAGGACAAGAGGATACAGTGGACTCCAGCAGCTTTTAAAGCTGATGTTTGGATATAACACCAGAGTCAAGTACTGGACAATACTAAACATATATCCTTGTTACTACACTATCACAACACCAGAGTCAAGTACTCGACAATACTACACATATATACTTGTTACTACACTATCACAACACCAGAGTCAAGTACTGGACAATACTACACATATATACTTGTTACTACACTATCACAACACCAGAGTCAAGTACTGGACAATACTACACATATATCCTTGTTGCTACACTATCACAACACCAGAGTCAAGTACTGGACAATACTACACATATATACTTGTTACTACACTATCACAACACCAGAGTCAAGTACTGGACAATACTACACATATATCCTTGTTACTACACTATCACAACACCAGAGTCAAGTACTGGACAATACTTGTTACTACACTATCACAACACCAGAGTCAAGTACTGGACAATACTACACATATATACTTGTTACTACACTATCACAACACCAGAGTCAAGTACTCGACAATACTACACATATATACTTGTTACTACACTATCACAACCCCAGAGTCAAGTACTGGACAATACTACACATATATACTTGTTACTACACTATTACAACACCAGAGTCAGGTACTCCACAATACTACACATATATACTTGTTACTACACTATCACAACACCAAAGTCAAGTCCTGGACAATACTACACATATATCCTTGTTACTACACTATCACTATATATCTCTGTATATCGTATCATTGTATCGTGATACGTATCAGATTCAATACAGACTCGTAGTAGTGAGTGAACGTATTTTTAACTCACTACACGTGGTCACGCCTCTTTGAAAGTGCGATCATAACAAACACAATGTATGTTTAGTAATCAACTGATTCGTCATGTGCTGATAGACCCAGAGGCAGACGCAACTATTTTTAAGTAAAGTCTCTGCGATCGGCCATTTTGACCTTCCACAGCAGTTAGACCAGAAGATTGACCTACTTTTTTAGATGCGACTAGAATAGATGTAGTTTTTGTCGTATAACTGATGCAACTGATCATATAGAAATGTTTCTAACTGGAATTTTTGTTGAGCTTAGTGTTTATTTTTTGTTTTTTTTCTTTTTTGTATTTCTGATATTGAAGAAATTTAATATGATATTGAAAAAATATTTTAAATTGTTTTTTAAAAATAAAATGTAATAATAATAATAAAGTATTTTATTTAAAGTTGATTTATTTCATAATTTAATGACACTTATTATAAATGTATTTATTTTATGTTTTCAGAAATCTATATTATTTTAAATGTCAATTTGTCACGAATCTCTTCTGGTTTCTACATGAACGTCGGTGCAACAGTTATTAAAACCCTCTTAAACAAGTGGTCTGCGCTTAATGTTCCTCCCTTGATTCAACGATTTGAATAAAAATATTAAAATATTATAATCAGAAATACGAATTTTTAAAACATTTTCCAACCCTTTAATAACGTGTTTGACAAACATATATTTCTAATAAAAGCGACTGATCTTCGTGATTTAAACATAACGTCTAGTGACTTATTGTGTCGTTTCAAAAGGATGATTTGTGT
>JACEEU010000687.1:22779421-22848337 GCA_016630915.1 Callionymus lyra
CGTGTCTGCGTTCAGTCAATGAAAGAAGTTGATTTTCTTCTCATCCAGAGAGGAAACAGAACTCGATGTTGTTTTTAGCTGATGCAGGTTTCTGCAACTTTATTTATCATCCATTTATTTACTTTATTTATCATCCTTTTATTTACTTTACTTATCATCCATTTATTTACTTTATTCATCATCCATTTATTTACTTTATTCATCATCCATTTATTTACTTTATTCAGAGCACATTTTACAAAGACTGAAAGTCTTCTTCATTCTTTTGAAGGAAACGCCCATATTTAACATTCACTTCGCTTCACATATGAATGAAGGTTCTACAAGAAGAGAATAAGACAGAAATATGATGTGATTATATTTGTTTTTAGATTAATATTCAGTTTAAATAACTTAATAACTTCAATGGATGTGATTTTGCTTTAAACTGAACTGAACTAACTTGTTTTTTAATTGATATATATATTTATTCAGTTTTGTTCCCATGTTTTTAGTTCTTCAACTGTGGTTAACAACTCTTATTAAATTGAAGAATTTTAAATATATTTTAACCCTCAAAAATCCTTAAAAAAAAAATTTTTCTTCTTCAGGTTCTGTTAGACTAACATGTCGCTAGTTAGCATAGCATTTAGCATTTAGCATTCAGCCTTTAGCTGTCCTGGTCCTGTCCTGTTTAAGTCCTTTGTTTTGTGTTCTTAAAGTGTGGTTAACAACTCTTATTAAATTGAAGAATAGAAGTTTATATTTTAACCCTCAAAAATCATTAAAAAACGAGTTTTCTTCCTTAGCTTCTGTTAGACTAACATGTCGCTAGTTAGCATAGAATTTAGCATTTATACTTTAGCATGACTGTGACATCAGTGACTGAAATGTTGCTGACTGTCAGAGACAAATGTTTTGAGGACAAATGGTAAAATCATTAAATAGAAGAATAAAACCGTGCATATGCAGAATTACACAGAAGGTTCACATGAAAAACATCTCAATAAAATATTTAAAAGGTTTGAAAAAAATGGAAGTAAAAAAGAGGAACCAGACGAAAATAACATGTTGCTAGTTAGCATAGCATTTAGCATTTATACTTTAGCATGACTGTGACATCAGTGACTGAAATGTTGACTGACTGTCAGAGACAAATTTGAGGACAAATGGAAATTAAATAGAAATAAAATCCCTGCATATGCAGAATTACACAGAAGGTTCACATGAAAAACATCTCAATAAAATATTTAAAAGGTTTGAAAAAAATGGAAGTAAAAAAGAGGAACCAAACGAAAATATCTGCCTCCATTTTGATTGACATCTTCGTCTCGTCAACAGATCGACTCTGTGCTCGACTAGATTTGTCTTGTTGGGAACATTCTTCGTTTGTGATGCTAATGTTACGCAAAAATCTGCGTTTATTTTTAAAACCTCTTCTGAACCTTAGAGCTGAAAACATTTAACGCCTTTTTTAGTAAGAAGGTTGTTTTAGGTTAGGTTAGGTAGAACTTTATTGATCCCTCAGGAGGTCTCCTTCTTGTTTATCCTAACCTTGTTAGCATTGTAGCATCTCTTAACTTCTTGTTTTTCTTCTTCTTCGGGACAGATAAATGGAGGAGAAGGAGCGATGTAGGAGCAGGTCTCCTGCTCGGAGGGCCAGTCGGGTCCAGCAGGTCGTGGGAACCATCATAAGGCGAACCCGAGAATCCCTGAGCAGGTACGTGCCGCTAGTTAGCTTAGCATCTAGCATTTAGCATTTAGCAAGACTGTAACATCAGTGACTGAAATGTTGACCGACTGTCAGGGACATTGAAGTGTTTTTTGAAGTAAATATACAATTAAAGAACACAACTTGGCGTGAGCTACACAACACACTCGACTGGTCCAAAGTCTGGTCCAAAGTCAAAACTAGATTTTCCTGAAAACCCCACAGTTGAGGCACAAAAAATGTTTTATTTTCTTCCATGTTTGACGTCCATTCAGTCACGGAAACACAACTTTCAAGAGAAACAAATGGATTTATGACCAAGTTCCTGTTTCCAAACGTTAAAAACCTGTTTCAGTTGTTCCTACTTCAGTCGACAGTGTAACCACAGGATCCACGTCAAGTCAAGAAGTCCAGACTTTTCCCACAAACCTCCAGCTGGAGCGTTTAACTCCCAGTTTACTTTGCTGACGTTGAAATGAGAAACATTTGCAGGAGAATTCTTCGAGAATCTTTGACTGACTTTAGATAAACTGAAACTGAAACTGAAACCCAGCGGTTCGACCTGAAAACCGCAGCGACAACTTTTAAAGGATCTTACGAAGAAGAAAATTTCCAAACAGACAAAGAAGGCGAAAACAAAACAAAAATTCCCCGAACATACGTAATCGACCACTGTTTTGAATCCGACCTCAAAATGTGATACAGAACTTTTAGATCAGTTCCATCTTCACGACGTGTCTTGATCTTCGGACTCAAGGAACAAAAGGAACCAAAATCTTTTACCAGTTACATCGCAGGTCGAAAGAAAAATGAACCATAACCAACCTGTCTTCGACAGGAAGTACGAGTTTTGTGTTGTTGTGTTGTTGTTTTGTTGTGTTGTTGTGTTGTTGTGTTGCTTACAGTTTCCTAAATACGTTTGTTCTCCATCACCAAACACAATTTCCAACTTTAATTTCACTAGAATTTTCAAAGAATACTTAACATCCATAATTACCTTAAACACTGATCATTTTATAAGTAGGTAAGTGAGTAAGTAAGTAAGTAAGTAAGTAAGTAAGTAAGTAAGTAAGTAAGTAAGTAAGTAAGTAAGTAAGTAAGTAAGTAAGAAAGTAAGTATAAGAAAGTAATGGATATCACAATATTAACTATAACATTAATCCACTATGTTAACGAGCTAATCATCCGGCGGGCCAAATAAAATGACTTGATGGGCCGAATTTGGCCCCTGAGCCTTGAGCTCTTAATCTGTTTAGATTTTCTAAAAGGGGTGAAAATGAAAAAAAAAAAGAAAATTTGAGCTGTTAATGAAAAAAAAAAGACTTACATTGATTTGTTTCTGAGCAGAAAATATCATAATAGTCAATTGGTAGAAACACTAAAAACCATGAGTCTGGTTCTGCTCCAGGTTTCTTCAAAAGGACGTTTTTTTTCTCACCACTCTCACGCTGTGATTTCCTTGTTGAGTTGCTGGGTGTGTTTTTCTTTTAGTGTAGTATAAAGTATTTCTCAAACTGTAAAGTGTCTTGAGACAACTTTGTTACACTTAAGACACTTTAATTTAATTTAATCTATACAAACACACACAATATCATCCTAATATCACAACTAGGGTTGTCAAAAGTATCGAAACTCAAAAAAGTATTGATACTGAAATGTTGTATTCGAGTACTTATTTTCAAAAGGATCAAAAATTGTTATCATAGTTGTTTTAATTATAAATATTCAACGTGTTAATTGTTAAATGTTATAACAGTGGGGTTTTTTTGGTATCAAGTATTGACTGAGTATCTTTATCAAATTGAACATTTTGGTCTCGTGACACAAACATGAAAACACAGAAAGAACATTAGATGGACAAAGTTTGTTCTAAAATGTTAAAAAATAGAATTTTCTTCTAATTCTCAAGTGAAATTGGACGACATTCATGTTCATTTTTCCATATTTATATTTGAAAGACATCTTCTCATCGTATTTATTCAATTATTACGACTTTAAAACACGGAATAATGTCATAAACACGAGCCAACAGTGTGTTTTTTTGGGGTTTCCTGTGAAAAAGTGTCTTTGTTGTCGGTCTATGTGAGGTTCTGTAAAGCTGGAGGCGGTTTCTTTCAAACACGACTCCAGAAAAAACTGTTTTGATCCATAAATAGTCATGAGTTTCACGTGTGACTCGACTGTGAGTCGCAGGTGTTGATTAATACCATGAGCTTCGGCAGAAACTAATCTGTGAATCACTTCCTGCTGAAGTGATGAACTTTGTGATGGACGACTCCATCTGTCCATCACAGGGGGGGGATCACTCAGATGTTGTCCTAAAACTGGACCATGTTCTTCCTCCACAAACACGTGTTCTCCACCTGAACATCAGCGTGATGTCAGCAGACACAGGAAGTGAAGTGTTGTTGACACCTCAGTGTGAAGGTTCTGGGGGGGGGGGGGGGAGAAGAAAAAGTTTTTAACAACCAGTTAGTCATTAGTCAGAGTGTGACAAAGTAATAATACACCTAATATTGTGATATGATTTTTTAAAAATTATATTATTTTTCACAATTATTTTATGGTTTATATCTCAATAAAGTTGTACACAATTAAAAAAGGGTTTTTTATAGCGACGCAGTAATGACATCCTGATCTCTACGCAGTTTTCTTAACGATACTGTGAAGATATTCAACAGAAATATGGATTTTCTTATTTTATAGTTTATATTTCAATCAAGTGTGTATAACACAAAATAATTATATTTGTTTTATTTACAATCACGTCCTCCGCAGCTAAAGTAGCAATCAAATTCTGTGCGATGACTGAGGACGAGAGGATACAGTGAGTCCAGCAGGTTTTAAAGCTGATGTTTGGACAAATGAAAGCAGTTACGACTTTTTCAAGAGTAATGTGGTCTGTAAATACTACAACACCAGAGTCAATACTACACATGTACTGTATAATTGTTACTACACTATCACAACACCAGAGTCAAGCACTGGACAATAATACACATATATACTTGTTACTACACTATCACAACACCAGAGTCAAGTACTGGACAATAATACACATATATACTTGTTACTACACTATCACAACACCAGAGTCAAGCACTGGACAATACTACACATATATCCTTGTTACTACACTATCACAACACCAGAGTCAAGTACTGGACAATACTACACATATATCCTTGTTACTACACTATTGCAACACCAGAGTCAAGTACTGGACAATACTACACATATATACTTGTTACTACACTATCACAACACCAGAGTCAAGTACTGGACAATACTACACATATATACTTGTTACTACACTATCACAACACCAGAGTCAAGTACTGGACAATACTACACATATATCCTTGTTACTACACTATCACAACACCAGAGTCAAGTACTGGACAATAATACACATATATACTTGTTACTACACTATCACAACACCAGAGTCAAGCACTCCACAATACTACACATATATACTTGTTACTACACTATCTCAACACCAGAGTCAAGTACTGGACAATACTACACATATATCCTTGTTACTACACTATCACAACACCAGAGTCAAGCACTGGACAATAATACACATATATACTTGTTACTACACTATCACAACACCAGAGTCAAGCACTCCACAATACTACACATATATACTTGTTACTACACTATCTCAACACCAGAGTCAAGTACTCCACAATACTACACATATATACTTGTTACTACACTATCACAACACCAGAGTCAAGTACTGGACAATACTACACATATATACTTGTTACTACACTATCACAACACCAGAGTCAAGTACTCCACAATACTACACATATACTTGTTACTTCACTATCACAACCCCAGAGTCAAGTAATGCACAATACTACACATATATACTTGTTACTATACCATCACAATATATCATATCGGTGACACTGTATCGTGATACACACTCTTCTAGACTCGGTTGAAGTAAAGTTCTTCTCTTAAAGTGACAGACGTCGTGTTAAGTCTTCTCTTCACTCACGGCCTCTCTTGACCCGCACAGGGAGCGGTTGCTAGGAGACGGGAGGTCGCAGCGTTCCAACAGCCTTTCCTACCAGAACTTCCAGGCCAAGCTGTCGCTGCAGATCACCAGGGACCCGGTGCTGGACCGGAGCACCGGCCATGGCTTCACGCTCACCAGGAACCAACCCCTGCTGGTCAGGGACATCGCCACAGGTACACCCTCTTGACATTTTGGTTTCACACCACAGACTTTCTCTCTCACACAATGACACACACACACACACACACACACACACACACACACGTCAACATTTAGCTAAAGGTGCCACATGAACATCACAGCCACCAAATTAAATCACTTCCAGTGTTAAAAAGATGGAAAGATTTAAATCAAATAAAGGTTTTTAAGAAGTAAATATATGCAAATATGTTTGTCAAGACAGAAGAAGAAGAAGAATTTATTGAGGGAAAATAAAAAGCATGACAACATAAAGAACTGGTAGTTTCTTGATCATGAGTTTTTTAAACATAAACAAAACATGTTTCTTTGAATATCAAGTTAACATTTAAACCTATGACCAGATAGATCATCACATCTTGAAATATAATTTTAGAAAAAGTGTCAAAGCTGACGGACCAAAATTAGTAGAGATTTCAAGATGTGTGTGCGATGAACACAATGAACATGTTTACACACACATGTGCTACGAACGAGCAGAACCAGCACAACATGGGTCACGCTTCGTCACCTGAAGACAAACGTGTATACATTTTTATTTTTATTTTTATTTTTATTTATTTATTTATTTTTTTTTTAATTTTATTTTTTTTTCTTTATTTTATTTTTATTTCTTTATTTCTTTATTTTTATTTTTATTTTTATTTATTTATTTTTATTTTTGTTATTATTTTTATTTTTATTTTTTTATTTTTTTTTTTTTTTTATTTTTGTTATTATTTTTATTTTTGTTTTTATTTTTATTTTTATTTTTATTTTTATTTTTATTTTTATTTTTATTTCTTTATTTTATTTTTATTTCTTTATTTTTATTTTTATTTTTATTTCTTTATTTTTATTTTTGTTATTATTTTTATTTTTATTTTTATTTCTTTATTTTTATTTCTTTATTTTTATTTCTTCATTTTTATTTCTTTATTTTTATTTTTGTTATTATTTTTATTTTTATTTTTATTTTTATTTTTATTTTTATTTTTATTTTTATTTTTATTTTTATTTTTATTTTTATTTTTATTTTTATTTTTGTTATTATTATTATTATTATTTAATTTTTTTTGAATAATTGCTGTATTGCTGTGTCTAATTGGAAAAAAAAACAATTTCAATATTAATAAATCAATACATTTCTGACCTAAATAACTGGAAAAAACTCTTGCAACTCACAACCACTAAATCACAACCTGGAGAGTCCAGTGAGACGTTTGTGTTGCACGTCCATGACCAGCGTGTGCACGAACACACACACACACACACACACACACACACACGTGTAGAACCCACCGATGACGTCCATGTGTTCTGCAGGAAGTCCCGCCGACGGGATCTTGTTCCTGGGGGATCAGGTGCTGCAGATCAACGACACGGCGATGGAGGATCTGAACGCCGAGCAGGTCGAACACGTGTTGAGGTGAGAAGTCGATCGATCCGTTGAGATATTGAACGGATGGAGACGTCGACACACTTTTATACAGCAAACACCATCAGTTAACACGATAGTTTCTTTGCATCTGATTTAATTTATATTTAAAATAACTTCCCTCCGTCCTTGAATCTCTCACGACGTCTCGTGAGGTTAGCTGTGATCACATGACGTTAGCGTGTGAGTTACTTGAAGCTAAGAGAACGTTTATGGTCAACAAGATTTCATCTCCAGAAAAACAAAGTGTTTTCAGTGGGCGGAGCTTAAGATCATTTTCTAATGTGAATGTTTTTGTAGAGTTTTGTACAAACACACACTGATGATACAATAGAGTCACACATCACAACAACACACACACACTGATGATACAATAGAGTCACACATCACAACAACACACACTGATGATACAATAGAGTCACACATCACAACAACACACACACACTGATGATACAAAAGAGTCACATATCACAACAACACACACAAACTGATGATACAATAGAGTCATACATCACAACAACACACACGCACTGATGATACCATAGAGTCACACATTACAACAACACACACACACACCAACACACGGATGATACAATAGAGTCACACATCACAACAACACACACACACTGATGATACAATAGTGTCACACATCACAACAACACACACACATATAAATTCACACATCACAACAACACACACAACTGATGATACAATAGAGTCACACATCACAACAACACACACACACTGATGATACAATAGAGTCACACATCACAACAACACACACACACTGATGATACAATAGAGTCACATATCACAACAACACACACACTGATGATACAATAGAGTCACACATCACAACAACACACACACACTGATGATACAATAGAGTCACACATCACAACAACACACACACACACACTGATGATACAATAGAGTCACACATCACAACAACACACACACACTGATGATACAATAGAGTCACATATCACAACAACACACACACTGATGATACAATAGATTCACACATCACAACAACAAACACACACTGATGATACAATAGAGTCACACATCACAACAACACACACTGGTGATACAATAGAGTCACACATCACAACAACACACACTGATGATACAATAGAGTCACAAATCACAACAAAACACACACACTGATGATACAATAGAGTCACACATCACAACAACACACACACACTGATAATACAATAGAGTCACACATCACAACAACACACAGATTAAAATGTGATATATTTTCATACAGAAATCAATCATATGTGTATTACTTTCATCAGTGTAGTTGAACAGATGTTACATAGATCTATAGAGTAAAGAGCAGCTGATTATTTTGAACATTTGTTCAGTTAAAACTGAAAGTGTGTTTGTAAAATCAAACACAAAGTAGGCATGAAAACCACCAGCATGTCCATCCAGTGCTTCTTATCTTCTGACTCATTAGATCATTGTTCCAGCTCAGGGTTCGTTGAGTGTGTGTGTGAGACGTGTGTGAGAAAGGCTTAGAGGGTGAAAGGTCAGAGGTCAGAGGAGAGCCGACTTGACAGCTGGACCACATGTAATGAAACACTTGTGTGTGTGTGTGTGTGTGTCCGCAGGGAGATGGAGGATTGCATCACGGTCACCGTCCTGCGGCACATGACGGTGAGAACACGCGAGGAGGTCACGTGACTCCCGACCACATCAAACGTCTCGGCGATGGCAAGAGCGTGTGAAACATAATGGTTTCTTCGTCTCGCAGAATCCCAAGTCGTCCATCATGTCCACGGAGAAGAGGGCGCGGCTGAGGAGCAATCCGGTCAAAGTGCGCTTCGCGGAGGAGGTGGTGGTCAACGGGCACACTCAGGTGAGCAGCTACACACCTGTCAATCATCGTCTCCAGGTGAACTCATGTCGATCCTTCTCTCATCAGGGAAACTCTCTTCTCTTCCTGCCCAACGTTCTCAAAGTCTACCTGGAGAACGGACAGACCAAGGCCTTCAAGTTTGACCACACAACCACCGTCAAGGTAAGACTCGGAGATACCAACCCCGACCACAGGGGGCGCCAAACAGGAATTTCAGAAACTGTAATGTGTACTGACGGAAATATGGCGATCAAATATATAGTGATAGTGTAGTTACAAGAATGTATTTGTAGTATTGTCAAGTACTTGACTCTGGTGTTGTGATAGTGTAGTAACAAGTATATATGTGTAGTATTGTCCAGTACTTGACTCTGGTGTTGTGATAGTGTAGTAACAAGTATATATGTGTAGTATTGTCCAGTACTTGACTCTGGTGTTGTGATAGAGTAGTAACAAGTATATATGTGTAGTATTGTCCAGTACTTGACTCTGGTGTTGTGATAGTGTAGTAACAAGTATATATGTGTAGATTGTCCAGACTTGACCTGGTGTTGTGATAGTGTAGTAACAAGAAAGGAGGACAGACTGACTGGGGGAAGGAGTAACAAGAAAGGAGATGTCAGTTGCTCTGGTGTTGTGAAGTAGTAACAAGAAGGGGTAGACTTGACTCTGGTGTTGTGATAGTGTAGTAACAAAAATGGAGTTGTCAAGTACTGACCTGGTTGTGAAGAGTAACAAGTATATATGGTAGTATTGTCCAGACTTGACTCTGGTGTTGTGAAGTGTAGTAACAAGTATATATGTGAGATGTAGTACTTGACTCTGGGTTGTGATAGTGTAGTAACAAGTAATTGTGTAGTTTCCAGACTTGACTCTGGTGTTGTGATAGTGTAGTAACAAGTATATATGTGTAGTATTGTCCAGTACTTGACTCTGGTGTTGTAGTATTTACAGACCACATGACCCTTGATGAAGTCGTAATTGATTTTATTTGTTTTCAAACCAAAATATGTCCAAACATCATCTTTAAAAGCTGCTGGACTCACTGTATCCTCTTGTCCTCAGTCATCTTCTTTTAGCTGCGGGGACGTAATTGTAAAAAAAATAAATCTAAATATTTGATGTTACACACACTCAATTGATTTTGAAAATAATAAAATGATGTAAAAGCCAAAAAAAGAAAATCGATACATTGCTGTTCAACACAACAACACAATACATCAGTGTCATGACATTTGTTCCAAAATTGATTCACAAAACATTCTGACAGACGTCAATCAGATTAAAATAATATTTTTTTAAGTTTGTTTATCTCTGATTTAAAGACATCTTAAACAAGTCAATATCAGAAGTTGATGTTTGCGATCCTGCTTATCTTCCTCCATCTTTATTTGACTATTTAATCCAACAGACTCACACTAGTACCTGTGAGTCATGACGAGTCACAGTGACACACAAACCTGCACAATAATGTCAGGAAACTCAACACAATAATACATTTTTATATATGAATGTAATTCAATGTTATACGTCCCTAACAAGGGAATCTATTCCATATGTATCAATACTGAAAAGAACGGTAAAAAGTTTGTAATTCCCGCAAGGTCTGTATCAATACCTTTCACTTTAAGTTATTGCTTTACAGTTTTTTAACGGTTTGAGACGTTTAAAATAAGCCCCTGATCGTCTGTAGATAAAGTATTCGCGTTAATAACTGTGTATACAAAATATAAACCGTTACACCGGAGCTCGTCTGCACTATTTAAATGTAAGTATGTTTTGCATGTCAGACATGTTTTAATTAACGAATATAAACGTTTAATCCAGTTTACATTCATGTTTTCATTTGTTTGTTCTGATCGGAGAAAAATCACTCAGCTTCATTTAAATATGATTTAAACATGTAAATTAGGGCGTGGAAAGGGACAAACAAGACTGCGATTGATTCTACGTTGACTGGGATGTACGAAGGAAAAGTGCCTAAAATTCATGTTGTATATTTTTGTGTTGCGCCATCTTCTGGATTTCAGTTTCCGGACATATTTAGTGGAAGATCTACGAACTTCTTAGTACACGAGGCCCCAGATTATTTCAGCAGGAAAATATGTAACTGATTCCAAACTTCTTTTGAAAAATATTTGTTTAGCAAAATCAAAACGGACATTATTATATTTTTACTATTATAATTATTGATTTTACTCTGACATCTGGTGACAAATAAAAAAGTGGATTCTGTGTCAGCAGGTGTGACTCATCACAAACATGAGTGACATTTCATGTCGGGGTCATGACTCAGATTCTTAATTGAATCCACATTTATTCATCCGACCTTCATCTCACGAACGAGTGTATGAAATGATTTCTGCCTCCATAACTTATCAGTAGATCTTTGATTGAAGAAGATGTTCAACCGTTTGTGTCTCTGCCCCCCATCGCAGGACATCGTTCTGACCCTGAAGGACAAACTGTCCATCCGGGCCATCGAGTACTTCGCGCTGGTGCTGGAGCAGCAGTACAGCATCACCAAACTGCTGCTGCTGCACGAGGAGGAGCTGATCCAGAAGGTAGATCCACCGTCTTAACCGACCATCTTCCGACGGCTCACGGGTGTCTTGTGGTCCGGCAGGTGGTGCAGAAGAAGGACTCCCACGACTACAGGTGTCTCTTCAGGGTCTGCTTCATTCCCAGAGACCCCATGGACCTGCTGCAGGACGACCCGTCGGCGTTCGAGTACCTCTTCTACCAGGTGAGGGAAGCGACCTGGTCCACCGTCCTGGACTTGAGTCTTCACGTGTTCACCTGTCGTGTCCAGAGTGTCGGGGACGTCCTGCAGGAACGCTTCGCGGTGGAGATGAAGTGCAACACTGCTCTGCGCCTCGCGGCCCTGCACATGCACGAGCGGCTGGACACGTGTGGACAGACCAGGACCTCCATCAAGGCCATCACGTGAGTCGCCATCAACTGACGATTTTGATCTTGTATTTTATCGTTTACTACTCGTCTCTAAATATGACTTTCTTGTTTTTGAACTTTTGCTCATGAGTATTCATTGCCCCTCGAAAATACGTGAAAAGAAATTGGTTGAATATCACATTTTTTTGTTAAATAAAAGTTATATAAAATACACTAAAATTAGAGATAAGATAAGATAAGATAAGATTAGAAAGTGATCTTAAGCTCCACCCACTGAAAACACTTTTTTTTTCTGGAGATGAAATCTTGTTGACCATAACCACACCCACTCTGCTGTGATTGGTCGAGAATAGAGGTTTGCACCGCGTGTCATCAATCCCCGAAGTCTCCACCTCCAAGGGACTCATTGTATAACAAAGCAGTCTACTGACTCCTTTAAGAAACATCTTAAGACGTTTTTATTTGTTCAGGCTTTTCCTTGATTTTTTGGAACTCCTGTTGTGTTATCAGTTTTATATTGACCTTTAAAATATATACTTTATTGAGTATTGTTTTGATTGTTTAAGCGCTTTGTGACCCTGGTCTGGAAAAGCGCTCTATAAATAAAAATTACTTACTTACTTACATAGGGCTTACAACTGGCTGGAGGAGGAGTGAAGCGATTATTAAGTCATAATGGACTCTCGTAACCTCTCGTTCGCCCAGATCGCTCAGAGCAACTTCATAAAGTAATAACTTCAAATACTCAAGTTTTCGGACCAACATACTTTACTTCTTCTTGCAGTGGCAACAATGAATCATAATTTTAATAACTTGTGATTAAAAACGTTTTTAACAACTATGACAAAATGTACATCAAGTTATGTAAAAAAAAAAAAAAACAGAATTATTTTGGAGTCAATAGTAATAGATAAATAGTAATAAAAATAATGAAGCTTTTCCACGACAGTTCCAGACGCACTCGTCTCAAGACTGTTGTGTGTTCGGAGCAGTCGTAAGATACGCCGCAAAACTATTGTGTACTTACCAGACACACAAAGTTCTGGAACTTGTTTACAGAAGACAGAAAACCAGACAAACCATACGGTCTTTCGCAGCCTTTTCGTTTTTAAACGGAGGGTTCGTCTCTCGTGTTGGGAGTCGCACTGACGACCTTTCATCAACGTCTCTCTCTGACCAATCAGAGGCCGGCAGTTCATCAACATCATCTAATTAGTGCCGTCTTGGCTTTCTTCCAATCGGAACAGAGCAAGTACTAAGAATAGTATCTGCTTCAACCTACCATGTTGGGTCGAGTCAAGTCAAGTAGGGCTAAGAGGAGCCGGTGGAAAAGGGTCATAGAACCAGAGGTGGAGTTTAGGTCCCATGTGTGTTGATTTGAAGGCTTTAGACAATGTTGATCAATCATATGAATTCAATAAATCATCGTGAAGATTGAACCAGTGATTGAATAATTGTTGTGAAACTAATGGATTGTCTGCGGGGGGTCCCTGACAGGAAGGAGTTCGGTCTCGACAGCTTCATCTCTCCCACTCTCCTGAGCAACATGAGGGAGAAGGACCTGAGAAAAGCCATCAGTTATCACCTGAAAAAGATCCAGGCCCTGCTGGAGCCACGCCAGAAGGTAAACACAACTTCTCACTCCCACCAAGACAGCTTAAGTGTTTCAAGTCTTTCACTTGGAGGACCAGGAAGTGTGTTAGTGGGGAAGAAGATTGGATGTGGTTCTGGTTAGTGAGGTTTATGGGTTCATCTGTCATCATTGCTTTCTCCTTCTCTTGTCCATCTGCAGGTGATATCTGCGTCTCAGGCTCGGCTGGCCTACCTCACCCAGCTGGGGGAGCTGGTTTCCTACGGGGGTCGATCCTACACGGCGACCATGATGGTGAGACCACAGCGTGAGACTTTCAAACTTCCATCTTCTCACCTCTCTCTCTCGTCTCAGCTCCAGGACAGGGAGGTGCTGGTCAACCTCCTGGTGGGGGCCAAGTACGGGATGAGTCAGGTCATCAACCACAAGCTCAACGTGATCTCCACGCTGGTGGAGTTCAGCAGCATCAGCCGGGTGGAGCTGCTCTCCGAGTCCGAGAAAGTCAGCCTGCTCCGGGTGTCTCTGCACGACATGAAGGTACTTAACGATACATTATTTACGACGGGACTCGTTGACACGGATAGCGTAATTGATTTGCACTCAGCTGGACGTAGTCCTTCCTTTCTCCAGCAAATATAGGTCAAACATTTCTGCCTCACCACAGACACCGAGCGGCCCGAGGCAGAGTGTAGAAGCTATTTTAAGCTAATTCCCTGAACTGACTTTCTTCTCTTCTTCCTCCCACTCTGCTGCCTTTTTCTCTCCCAACCTTTTTGACCAAATGTCACTTCGCCCCATTCTCTGCGACACCCTCTCCCCTCTCAGCCATTTGCCTTACTGATGGACTCTCTGGCTGCCAAAGACTTAGCGTGTCTTCTGAGGGGCTACTGCAAACTCCTGGTCGATCCCAGCCTCAATGTCTTCCGTCTGGGGCGCCCCAAAGTGAGGGTGCACCGAATTCCCGCTGAAGAAGGTGTGTGTGGAAGGGTCGCCGTTGTAGAGGGCGTGTGCTATGAATCCCTATCAAGTGAGCAAACTGTTTCACTTTTAAAACCTTTTCCATCCACCATCAGAGCATCGTGTTCTTGACGTGCTTATAGGGTTGAGTACGTTCATCCCATTACAACCATCAAACATTAGTCTAGTAATTATACTTTTTACAAAGTGTTTGAAACTATAATTGAAGTACAAAAATCAAGTAACTTCATTTGAAGCTCAAAACAATTGAGTCAGGTTATCGTTTAAGCACATGCAGAGACAAACCTGAACACGGCCAACAACACGAGCAAGTACTTAACATTACTTACAGTCATCTACTTCATTTTTCAAGTTTTTAACTGATTAACCAAATGAATCTGGAGAAATTTAAAGAGGTATGTTTTTCTTTTATTTCCTTTTGTTGCACTTCATTTTGACCATTGGTGGGCCTACTTTGTGTTCAATAATATTTACATAAGCAGTACTACATCAAGAACAGAAAGCCATCTTGTCTCTGGTACGCACCATAATGTATATTTCACAGTACAGATTGGAATCCTGCTACTGAACTGGGATCTTAATATTGATATGGGTTAGGGTTTCATTAATCTAAATTTCTCCTTTAGAATTGGAGATTGATTGTAGAATTCCCATTTCCCATTCCAATTCCTACTGGATTCCAATCTGTACGTTGAAATATACACTGGTATTTAAACCAAAGTAGTTACTAGTTATATGGAGGCTGTTTGTAGGTACTTTATTATATATGCACAGGATCTTGATACCGGCACCATACTGGCCTGTTGGCCACATTAAAGGACAAACGTGGCAGTTTATTTCTGTAGTAGGTGTAGTCGAGGCTGTCAACGACAATACCACAGTTTAGTGATTAGTCTTTTAAGTTATGTTTCTGTTTAAATTCGATAATTAAAGTAATAGTTCACCCAAAACTTCAATCAGTTTCTACTCACTCTCATGTTTACAAAGGGTTTGGATTATTGTCGGAGTAATCTTTTCTTTTTTAGAGTAAAAGACAAAAATGCTTGTTCATTTTAATGTAGTGACTGATGCTAACTTATCTTCGTCTTCATCTTCGTCCAAAAAGACACTTAAAACATCCAAATACCTCCAGACTGCTCATCTGTGACGTCCATCTTGGATTGAAGCCTCGACGTGAGAATAATTGTTCAGGAAAAAAAGTCTTTATTTTAAGTTTGGTTTGAGCAGAAGATCAGGCGATCAGCGTAAATCTTACGCATTGAAACTGTTGAGACACTTACAGCTGGAGCGGATAGTCTGGGATCTTTTGATACAAACAAAGTTAAAAAGAAGACTTGGAACAATTCTTTGAATGTCGAGGCTTGATTAGAAGATGGACGTTTTGGAGGTATTTGGATGTTTTTAAGTGTCTTTTTGGACGAAGACGAAGACAACTGACCTCCAGTCTCTTGTCTACAACTCTAAAAAAACAGATTACTCAACCATTAACCATTAAATTAGTGAAACGTAACCTTCAGGTGAACTATCACTTTAAGAGTTTCAGATTTTGCAGCCACTTGTACCAGTGTTAACGGAGAAAGCCTTACTCTGTACCCAACCCTTAGCAGCCCAAAGTGGTGACACCAGTAGAACCATCAGGTCAAAAACATCCACTTTACTTCCTGTGGTCTCACTGTTGTTCTTGTGCCGCCTCCAGGTTACGTGTCCCGGGGCTGCAGCGATTCGGACGACTCCAGCGATGAGGACGACCCGATGGATTCCCAGAATCCCGACCCAGCATGTGAGGACTGGGAGGAGAGGAGGAGAGAGGCCGAGGCAAAGAGAAGAGAGGAGGACAGAAGAGAACGAGAAGAACACAATGGCAAACAGGAAGTGAAGATAATAGTGACGTCAGAAGGCAAGGAATGTGAAAGTCCGGTTGAAGAAGGTGCTACGAGTGGGCTGCGGAAGTCGTGTGCGATAGATGAGCAGATGAATCTGGAAACGTCGTGGTACCACACCGACCCACGGGTCACCAGCAGCTTCTCCAGCCTCTCCAGTGGCTCGTTGAGTGCTGCCCTGGAGGAGAGCAGCGTGGCCGCCTCGGCGCGACTGGATACCCGACCCGGCGAGGAGCTGCCGTCCTTGGACGTTCACCAACCCTTTCTCTTGGAGCCAAAAAGACGTCTTCGCCCCACCAATCTCAATCATCACGGGAAAGACCACTCCTTTCTTTGCTTCGCTGACCTCTCCAAGGCAGACCTTCTGCCGAGCCCCTCGGAGGCCACGAGCGACGACGACGACGACAAGGAGGAGATGGAGGAAGAGCTGCGAGTGCAGGGACTTCGGAGAATTTCGAAGATTCCAAGTTCAAGAGACCTTAGAATGATCGACACCACACCATTCGACAAATCACCGGTCAAGAGAAGAAAAAAGGTCCCTCCCAAAGTCCCAATCCGGACCAGTTCAATTCCCAGGGAGAAGCGACTCTCTAAAGATGAAGAAGGGATGTTTCTCACGCCTTCACCAAACCCAAAACCATTCTTCTTCAAAGACTCAGATTCCGAGGATGAATTCTTTGACGCTCAAGACAGATTGACTCCACCAAATGCTGCTTTATCAGGTGAGTGGACAAAGTTTTCTCACCGACCTCCCTGGACACGGACGTGTTGACAAATGTTTTCTTTTTTTTGCGCAGATGCAGAATTGGCCGACCGGAAAAATGCTAATCGCTTAAGTGGAACAAAGAATGGCCTTCAAGCTCATCCACACTCAACATCTACCAATAACACACAAACTCCTAAAGTAAACGTCAGCATTAAGGGACCACCGACCGCACCGAAAAATATACTTCCCAACAAACCAAAGCCCTTTGAAAAGCCAGAAGTCAAGGTAAAACCACCACTTGCCCCCAAACCCCAGCTACCTCCCAAACCTCAGATCATTCCTCCCAAATCACCACAGCATGGGAGATCGTACGCCCACTGCAACGGTGACGCATCCGGTCTCCTCGAGATGGAGCCGGAAACCATGGAGTTCAAGTCGGTGACATCCGGGGGATTGCCTCTGTCGTCCCCTCTCATAACGGCTGTGCGGTGCAGCAAACAACCCATCACACTCCAAAATGGCTGCCACCAAAGCACCACCAAACCAGTAAAACAAAATGGAGTTCATGTTTCCAAGGAAAGAGATCTTAGCGTTCAAGATGGATCCCCTAAAATGGAGGGTAGAAGGAATGGGACCACAATGATTACAAAAAAGCCATCAACCCTGCCAGCGATACCTCGGTCGAATTCAGGATCCAAGTTAGCTGCCCCTCCTCCAGTGCCTCCTAAACCCACCTCCCCAACAAACCTCCACCCATTATCGTTGCCCGCGAGCTCCCCCGTGTCCCCTTCGGATCCAGACAAAAGTATATTCTCCGACGCCGTCAGTCCATCGAATGGAATGAATCCCTGGAGTAGCCGCAACGGCAGCGTGCAGTCAGGATCCAGACGGGTGTCGGTGAGTCATGAAAGCCTGTCGCCCAAAAACACTGACGTGCCAGTCATAAGCTCCCTCAGCTCTTCCAACCCCAAGGGCCTCGATAACAGAGAGCCGGGAAGACCGGGATCAGGTTCGGATTTAAGAACCAGCTCGTCCAGTCTTGGGGGAAGGTTACCGGCAACAGCCCTCAGGGGGAAGATCCAGTCTCTTCCCTGGTACATGACCCGATCCCAGGAGATTCTGGGAACCCTAGACTACCCCTCGAGTAGCTCAATTAATGGCGATACGTCTGGATTTGGCTCAGGTTTGTCTGTTGCCAGTGGTTTATCGGATCTTAACAAGACGCCTGTGAAGGAAAATGATGGCGTTTCCATAAAATCTGGAGGTAAGGGGGGCATTTTGGATGATGGTGCTGAGGTGGTCATCGCCACCATCAAGGAGGCTCAGGAAGTTTGTCTCAAAAAATCCAACGGGATGAACGGGTCGCACCCGAATCTTAACTTTAAAGAGACGCTTTCACGCAGCGGGAGTGTATCGTCCGAGCAACCCCAGTCTCGGAACCACTCGGCTGTCGGTCTAGGAGGGGTGTCCAACATGCAGATTGGAGACTCCCCGACGTCTTCTCTCGCCGACAGCACCCCCCCACAGCAACATCGCGAGGCCTGTGGTTGTCGTACCGTATACGCCAACTGTTTCAGCGGCGACAACGAGGACGGCATCAGTTTCGACGAGGAGTTGACCATTTACGAATTTTCACGTCGGACAAAGCCCAAAACCGCGAGACCACCTCCCGCTTCTTCCCCAACGGGACCTTCCCCGAATATCTTGCTACTACTCAAGGACAACCCTCGCCCGCTGTCTGCATTTTCTACCGCCTCTTCCGAACTCAGTCCCTTGGTCTCGTGTCCAGTGTCTCCCTCTACCTCATACAGCGGATCCCTTCGCACCCTGACCAACAAGAACTACGGTGGACTGAAGGGAGGCTTCGCTTCTCTAAGACAAGACATTGATCAACTTCTGCTGGTTTTGGAGAGGGGTTCCCCGGATCCACTTCACAGGCAGGATGCCACGAGCATTAAATCAGGACCTGACTTGAATCACAACAGAAGCGAAGGGAGCACACATTTCATGACGGATGCAACCTGTAGTGGGACGAACCCTTCTGCCATGACGGAGGCGGAGAGAAGCCTCCTGCAGGCGGAAGCTCGACGCCTGGCATCTGGATGTCAGCGGGCCACGCGAGTGGGTTGGGCGCCGGACGAGGCTCTGCGTTCTTTATCCAACAGCTTCAGCGCCCTGGTTCAGTTGTCAGCGGCTTGCCTGCGAACCAATCCCTGCCCCGGCTGCGACATCTGTCACAATTCCAGTCTGGCAGATGGCGATAAGGACGAGGACAGCCAGGAGGCCATGGATAAGTTGAAAGAGATCGTGTCTCTCTACAGGGAGTTCGTGGGAGCCGTCGAGACGGCGGGAACCGGAGCGGGGAGTAAAAGTTTAGGCCTCACCGGGTCCGGGGAGACGGACGGGGTCAGGCTACTCGCCAAGCGCTGCACCGTCCTCATCTCCTCGGTGTTCGCGCTCACTCAGCTCTTCCGTACTCGCACGTCGGACGCCGCGGACACGCCGACTAGCATTCCTCTCAACTTCTGAAGGTCTACGAACACACGTCCGCCCTCCACCGGAGGACCAGCACAGAGTCGTGGTCCGAGGCCCGGGGTCTTGTACAGTGTGTGCCGCGTCGCACTCCAGTGAAAACACACGATATAGAACTTTTAAAAAAAGGACGCATATGGACTATGCATTTGTACATATGAGTTTTATAACTATCTTTATCTTATTTTATGATACAATATGCTTATGTGAGGACGGATTAACCGTGTACGTATTTATGTATTTATTTTTACAATGTTTGCACCATGGTCTGTGACGTACAGGAAAAAAAATCTCACTGGAATTTTTTATTTGTTTCCTTCTGGATGACAGTATTATGTTACCTGCTGCTCTACGAACTCTCCCAAGGTGTGATCTGTAAAGTTGTCATTTTTACAGATTTGTCTCAACAGTTTTGAGTCTTTTTTCAAAACCACAGTGAAGCGAAAAACCACGTCAACATTGCAGGGAGATCACTTCGGACTGTTACAGATTGCACCTTTTTTTATAAAGACACGCCCTTGTGTTTCGGTGTTTTTTTTTACCTTCTCTCGCTCGGCCCCTGACTGTGTGACATCGTTCATAGAAAAGTACTATCGTTTACCCAAATGTATGCAGTATTGCGTTTTCATCCAAAGGACGAGTGCAAACGTTGGATCGTGTTCATGTTGGAGCGACTGTTATTTCAGATGTAGCATAGATCCAAACTCCTTCGACTGCTGTATACTGAAGTTCCACTTGTACATTCTCACCCTTTCATAGTCTCCACCTTTAGTTTACAGCTATGCAACCCCCGACCCCCCCACAGACCCCCCACACCCCCTCTATCGTCGTGCCAACCCAAACAAAACATGGACGTTACGTTTGCCTGAAGCTTCTCCGCCCTCAGAAGAAAATGCTTGTTCTTTTGAATTAGAAACTCCTGTTCATATCAGTGTCTGTGAATCGTCAGTAAAAAAAAAAGAGAAAAAAAAAAAGATATAATTCTGCCTGATCAGTTTGTTCAGTGTTCATTTGTGTCACTCAAAACAAGATTTGAAAAGTTGTTTTTTAAATGGATGAATCAGGTTTTGACTGCTTTGATCACGAAGATACAAAAGACAAAAAGTGACAAACTCAACGCACAGGGGCCAAAAATCGGAGATACTTTTCGTGGCCGGCAACGGCTTTAAAGCAACACTAGGTCATTTTTTTACCTGCAATTATTGGTTTTTGAACAGTCATGACTGATGTAGTCGAACCTTCTGGCTCGGACCTGGACCAAGGGGGGCCACAATCGGGTCAAAGATCATGTAGAAAATATCAATTTTATTTCAAATTTATTTAAATTATTCATTACTAGTCTCTAAATATGACTAATGGGTTTTGTTTTAGGACTTTTGTCCTTCGTTTCTTTCATTTTTCTGTTTATTTATTGACCCTTAAAATATGTTTGTGAGCATAAAGAAGTATTTGAAAGTATTTATTTTTTAGCTTTTAGCTTAGCTTGGCTGGCTATTGATTCACTAAGTAACTGTAACTGGGCGAGTCGCCTGGAAAGTACTCACTACTTCAGTTATGATAGTACCAAAGACAACCACCATCTCCAACCGTCTGAGATGAAGTAGCTCAGTGGTCACTGCGTGAGTCACGACTTTTCCCAAACCAGGTATCACAGAAAACATAAGGAAAAAGGCAGGAGTCGAATGTTACGTAGTGCTGCTTTAAATACCTATTATCTGGCCCAAAATTTAAATTCAATAGTAATTTGAAGACGAACCAACAGATTCTTGCGCCTGAAGACGTCGTGACCTTCAGAGAGAGTGTTCTCTGACCTTGGACGCGCTCCTCGGGTTAGAAATGTTGACGGTGAATAAACGGGAATCAATGAAAGAGAAGGTTTTGTTGTTAATTCAAGTCTTTCTTGTGTTAAAAAAATATATGTTGTCGGACCGTGTCTCTGATTCTGGCCCCTGGTGTGGTTGAGTTTGGCCCTCGAGGTCCAACCTTCGAACGGAACCTCTGTGATGTTTCTGAAGCGTCAGGTGATAGAAGACGAGTGAAGAGAGTGAAAGCGAGGGATCACGGCGGTCCAAACAGAAGTGCACTTTGTTCATCTGTCAGGAGTCGTTTTGCCTGTTTTCACACGTTTGTTTGAGCGTTTTTCACAAACACAACACGTGTCGCAGATGTACTAACAAATGTTTGGGAATAAAAAGTAACCCTGAGAGAACATGTTTCTATTTCTTCAAGTCGTCCTCCTTCCTCTCTTTAAACAATACAATATTTACGTCAAGATTTAATACTGAAGCTTCTGTACTTCCTGTCTTTCAATGGAACGTTCCCTCCCCTGATCCAAAGTTCACGTCAGATTGCCCTTAATCTCCATCGACGGTCTGACCTCCTGACCTGCTAATGCAACGAGGGCCCGCTGCGTGGCTCCACTTCTGAACTCCAGCCCAGCAACAGTCGCTGTAAATCAGCATCATGTACTTAACAGTCCGACTTCTATCGGTAAAAGGATAGCATTAGACGACTTCCTGCTTGAGCGAATGTCACAATAAAACAGGATGTAGATTTCAAGCCAAGTCACATTTCTATTGCATACAGTCATCACTGTTGACAGTTTAATTAACTTTTTTTCAATCAAGTAATTTTCCATTTGTTCATCTGTCCATATTTAAGCATTTTAATACATTATACATTTTTCTATAAAGGATTTTTTAAAATGTTTATATTCTTGTTCCTCCTATAATGAAAATAAATTATTAAAAAAGAATATTTAGACCATAATGAACATCATTTTAAGTAAAAAAAGGAATTCGTTTTTAATCATATTTTATTTTTAATGTAATCTCTTCAGATTATTGAACACGAAAAATCGAAAAATCATTCATTCATTAATATAAATTGTACGTTAAAAAATATATAATCCAGTTTCTTTTTGTATTTTTGCTCTAGTTTATCCTTAAATACTGAAGTGTTTTTAAATTAGTTGCAGCTGAAGAAAAACAAACATAAAAAATAATCTCTGGTGAGAAGAATTACAGTGTGTGTGTGTGTGTGTGTATATATATATTTATTTAGTTTATTTTAATTTAATTGAGGAATCAAGGAAATAAAAAAGACAAATGATGTACTTAGATTGGAGAAATATTGCACTAAAATACATGTTTTAAAATAGTATATATTTAAGTCAAGAGTCATAATAATTATGGATGTCAAGTCATTTAAAAAAAGCATCTGCGAGGAAAAGTCAGTGATTGGCAGCATTTTTAATAGTGATTATAAAAATCATATCATGCAATAAACTGTTCTTCGAAGACGTCTCCGTACAAAGACCCGTGTGTTTGATCAGAACCGAGTTGTTCTACCGACGAGGAAGACGAGGAGCTGCAGACGGACCAGGAGGTTCTGCTTCTTCAGAGCCGTCGATGATCAACGTCCTGACAGACTGGATCTACTCGAGCCTGAAATCTGATCCCATTATGTCAACAGATGTTACAGACAGGAGGCGCTAGAGTGTGAGGGGGAGACGCACAAACACAGACAGACTCACACACAGACTCACACTTACACAGACGCACAAACACACACAGACTCACACACAGACTCACAAACACCAATCAACACCAGAAACATGACAAAGATCTTCACTGTATTTTCAATTCAGGAGGTTTTACAGACAAAAAAATAAGAAATAAATTTAACACAAAAATTTGGGTTTCAACAAATCAAACCTTAAATTAAATTCTGGGGTTTTCCTGTCAACGGGCCCTTCAGAAGAGATCAGAACCTCCACACACAACGGCACGAACTCCGCCTGGTTTGAAAGGAGACGACGTTCCTGGAGCGGACAGTGAGAAGGCGGCGAGGCAGCATCTGAGCTTCAATCCATGACGTTTTGTTCTGACGTGTAAAAGTGCGGTTTCTTCCACGAAAAGACAGATTTGGACCCTGGCACGAGTTGTTTCAAGGCTAACGCCTGCTTTTGGTTACAAACACTTGGACAAGTCACGTTGGCCCCCGATCACGAGCGCCCCCTATAGGCGAGTCGCTCCGTGACTTTTTTTTCCTCCACAAACTGGCTGTTGAACTCCGACCAGACGGTTCTGGTTCTGGTTCTGTGCGTCGCTCCTCAGAGGAGCTTGAGGAGGAGTTCGTAGGTGGCGTTGATGATCCCCCACGACAGCAGCGAGCGGTGGTAGTTGAGGTGGGCCCCCCTGAAGAGCCGGGCCAGGCTCCGGCCTCGCTCCCGCCACACGGTCAGGAGGACCTCTCGGCAGGGCTGGAAGGGTCCCCCCACCTGGGACTGGGCTCTGGACTTGACCACGTTGAGAGGATAGAATAAGATGCCCAGGGCCGCCCCGAGGACTCCCCCGCAGACGAAATCATTGACCAGGTTCCCAGCCCGGCTGGTGGCCACCGGTAGTTGCTCCTTGATTGGTCCCCGGAGCCCGAAGAACAGCACGTTGCTGGGGGCGTTGCGGAGAAGGATGGGGACCAGGCCTCGGTAGTACTCCCTGATCCCGAACTCCCTGAAGAGTGTCCTGAAAGTGTGCGCCGTGTTGTTGAAGCGGCCGTGGTGCCGGTGGTCCTGCAGGAGGGTCTGCACGCGCTCGAACGGCATCAGGATAGCTTCCGCCGTTCCCGCCAACACGGCGGCGAAGCTGCGCGTGACCAGCTCCGGCACGCCGCTGCCCCGGGCCCGGTCGAGCAGGACCCTGGAGAAGTCCTCGTACAGGCCGAACATGATGGCCACGGTGGTGCTCTTCTGCAGCAGCGGGGGCAGCAGACCCCGGTACAGGTTCCTCAGCCCGTCGCTCTGCAGCTGCCGCACCGCCTCGGTGGCCAGCACGCCGTGCAGCTGCTGGCGGAACAGAACCTTCTGGATGGGGAACGTCACCACGATGTTGGTGAACGCCGCGATGGAGCCGCAGACGTAGTGTTTCCCGTGGGGCCCCAGCGTGGAGCTCAGGGTCCCGACTCGGGCCGGATCGGGCTCGGGCTCGGAGTCCATGGTGCGAACAGCCATGCGAGGCTCAGTAGACGGACCTGATCCGGTCACATCCCTTCAGCGCTCCGGTCCGAAGTGTGTCCGCCCTGCAAGACACATGGTTGACCTTCAGATCAGGGGTCAAAGTAGTCAAACTAGTTCAAGGAACAGTTAAGTAATAAGTTTATAATAATACTAGGGAGTGTGTTGAAGTATCTGAGCGATACCGTACATACCACGATACAACAACAATACAATATAGTGCAGTATATTTTCACGACTCCTCTCGTCCTCAGTCATTGAGTCACTGGGTGTTCACCTCAACAACCGCCTGGACTGGGTGGATAACACTTCTGCTCTTTATAAAAAAGGGCGGAGTAGAATCTACCTGCTCCGGAGGTTGAGGTCGTTTGGTGTCCGGGGGCCACTCCTGAAGTCATTCTATGACTCAGTAGTGGCCTCTGCCATCTTCAACGGTGTGGTCTGCTGGGGGAGCAGATGACAGCAAAGGATAGGGCTAAACTGGACAGCCAAGAGGCCGGTTACGTCCTAGAGCGCCCCTGGATCCTGTGGAGGAAGTGACTGAGGAGGATACGAGCAAGCTGGGCTCCATGAGGAGGAACTTTTCACCCTCTCCAGCACACATGAGGGCATTTAGAGCTCATCAGTATAGGACTCCATCCCGGTGTGAGGGAGAGGTACCGAGGTCTTTCCTCCCTGCTGCCATCAGACTCCACAACAAGAACACACCAAGATAACTATTTAACTGCACCTCTCGTTATTTATGTAAATAATTGTGTATATATTATATAGCGCAGATTTATTTTTATCTATTTAGATTTTCTTTCGTTTTTATTTCTGGTTTTTTATTCTTTGTTTTTACCGTTTCCCTGGGATAATAAAGGTTTTCTGATTCTGATTGGGGATCTCGCAAGGATTTCGTTCCTCCTTTATTTGCGAGGACGTAGTTTTTGGTGCCATCAAGTGGCTCAAAGTTGAATCGCAACACAAACTTTTTTATTATATACCGTATTTTCCGGACTATAAGTCGCAGTTTTTTTTCATAGTTTGTCCGGGGGTGCGACTTATACTGTGGAGCGACTTATGTGTGAAATTATTACCACATTATTACCGGTATATCATTTCACATGTTATTTTCACACTTAACCGCCAGAGGGCGCTCTAGGCCTGTGTTGATAATTTCCACGTAGAAGAAGAAGCATCTTCTACCTCCGGAGTTAGTTAGTTGTTTAAAAGTGACACGAGGATGAAGAGTTATTTGGAGTTACACGGATGGTTTGGTAAACTTGTTAGTTATTGATGCTATAGTTCTCTGAATAACTCTTCATATGTTATGTTAACATACCAGGTTCTCACTTCATGTAACGTAACGAACAATTATTCTGTTGTTGCCTCTAGTTTTATTTTAAATTGTCTTTCAAGACGACATGTCTGTTCTTGGTGTTGATTTTATCAAAGAAATTTCCCCCAAAAATGCGACTTATACTCCAGTGCGACTTATATATGTTTTTTCCTTCTTTATTATGCATTTTATGGCTGGAGCGACTTGTTCTCCGGAGACACTTATAGCCCGGAAAATACGGTACACACTTTAACGAAATCACAGCAGTGCTTTTGAATATCGATACTTTATCATATATTGTGATATTTGTAGCGTATTGAATATTATATTAATTAATTTCAAACTTGTTTGATGGTTAACTTCTTCCTGAACAGTTCAACTCGTTCAGCTTCTACTGTACAAGTTCAAAAGTTTTCCTATCAAAACAAAACGGTTGAAAAGTGTTGAAATAACAGTCGACATGAACAACGCCCTGAGTACATTGAAATGATGAATAATCACATGAGCTTCTCGACAAAGTAAACTAGCTTTTCACTCACGTCTTCTGTTGTCGTCTTACACCCTCGCCTCCATCTTAAACCATCCTTAAATCAACCTTAAATCCTGCACCTTAAATACCCTCATCCATCACAAAGCTCTCCTTCTCACAGGCTTCCATCCATCACAAGATTCTCCAAACTCACTTTACCAGACGCTCCACTTCTCTGCAGAGGAAGAACAAGATGCTT
This sequence comes from Callionymus lyra, assembly GCA_016630915.1. Classification (NCBI taxonomy): domain Eukaryota; kingdom Metazoa; phylum Chordata; class Actinopteri; order Syngnathiformes; family Callionymidae; genus Callionymus; species Callionymus lyra. The sequence goes on from JACEEU010000687.1 coordinate 22,806,305, forward strand.
AATAATCGAATTAGAATCGATAATGTTTCTAAGACGGTTCCTGTGTCGAGCAGTTTCCATGCGTGTTGGAAGCACCAAGAGAACGAAGATGATGATGATACAGTAATAAAGGATCATTACAAGTCGCCGACATTTCGTCAAATCAGGTCATTTATAGTCACATTTAAGGAAATCAACCATCATTGCAGGTCAAGTTTTTAAAGGTATTCAGAATCTAAACACGGTGTAAATAAGGACGTGATTCATTTGTTGCAACAATGAAAACTATGTGACAACCAGTCAAAGAGCTCATTGATCAGGTGTGTAACCTACACAACACAACACAGTCCAATGAAGGATGACCAGTGACTCACAATGTTCACCTTTTTTATCAACAAAATATAACTACACAAGCTCGACCAATGAATACAAGACTATCATGTATTTTCACTTTCAATAAAAGTAAATAAAGTGCACTTTTCACAACACTGCCAATAAAAAGTTTATTTTCTCTTTCCCACCACAGTCTGAGTTAGAGCATGAACATTATGAAACCGTCTGTTTTTAGAAGGTAATAAAGTTAAATGGTTTGTTTGACTCCGTGTCTACAGGCTCTGATTTGACTTTAGATTTGGTTCCATGTCTGGACTTTGTGTGAGGATTTCTCTGAAAAGATCTAAACCGGCTGTGACTTCCAAGTTTTAACCGATAAGAATTGTTACACCATCGCAAACGAGGAAGATCTTGAAGCTTAAAAAAATGTTTTTCCTAAATACTCGTACATGAATCATCAGAATAAACAATGAAAGGTCAAATCAAGTCCAGTCTAAAGATAGACCGAGGGAGTGAAGGCTAATGTAGGTCATATAACGTTGTTGTGACCAAAATACCGTCCCTTCGTATTGTTTACATCTATAGAACTTCAGTCGACACCTCTGACGTGTAGGAACAGATTGTGGACAGAGTTAGTTTCGTGACAACACCTGTTTGAAGGAAGATGGCAGGCAAATAGAATTGTTGGCGATATCCATCAACATTAAGACTGGTTAACAAAAGTATATATAAACTTGTGCAAACATTCATCCCAGATGTTGAAACACATGTTATCGTAACTGTCGTCTTGAAATAGAGCCAGAGGTGTCAGCAGATCATTCAGTGACACATGGTTCACTTCCTTATCTTAATAACTCACATAACCTTTAAAAGTAAAGATAAGTTACTTTTTGAATACAGGATACAAGAATGTAACTAACTAGTTTCTTGGGGTGTTAGATAACATCGATACTGAGATAATATAGCAAAATATTTATTTTAAGGATACTTGGAAGCACTGCATGGATTTTTTTTTTGGCTTTCAAATCATATTTTATTTTTTTAATCCTATTTATTTTACTGGTTTGTATTACAATAAAGTAAAAATAAATAATTCAATTTTTAATTTTATTGCAATTTACATGCCAATATTAACATTGCTAATCATTTTTGTGTTGCGATTAAACTCACGGACACTAGATGGCAGCAGTCACTAAGAACTCTGCCGCCAAAATAAACAAAACAATCCTCTGAGGTCCCAGCGATGACTGAGGACGAGAGGATACAGTGACTCCAGTAGGTTTTGAAGCTGATGTTTGGACATATTTTGGTTTAAAAACCAAATGAATGTAGTTAGAACTTCGTCAAGAGTCATGTTGTCTGTAAATTCTGCAACACCAGAGTCAAGTACTGGACAGTACTACAAATATATCCTTGTTACTACAGTACGACAGTTCATATCGTATCGTTGCACCTGTATCGTGATACGTATTGTATCACCTGGATTCGGCCAAAACACACCCCTGCAAGTGAAGATTTACTGCAACAAAAACATATGAATCTCCCATGTTTGGTCAGCATGTCCATAGAAATCTGATGTTAAAAGATACGTACAGATATGTACAGTACGACCTTTAAAAATAAGAGGACATTCAAGACACTCTTTTAAAAGGCTTTTTATAGATTAAACTCACAGAATCAGACCCGACCTGCCAAATTAAAATCATTACAGTGGATATTCAGACACACGGTAACATAGCTTTCAAAAAACTAAAGAACACAATGATTAAAAGAATTATATTGATCAATAATGTTGTGTGTTTGCTCGAGCAAAAGCAAAAGGGCCTTCGTTTGAAAACAACGCCTTAAAATGTGTGCAGCATCTATCAATGAATCAATAAAGTGTTCAATAGTAAATCATATTAATAAACTCATTCTTATGAGGAGCCAAACAAACATTTACTAATCAAACATTAAATGGAAAAAAGGCAAAATAGTTGTTCAAATAAATCATTGCTGTGCGGTTCTTTATTGTTGACTGACAGCACAACAGATTAAATGAGTCATTTCCGGTATCCAAGTATTGACATAATCTCGTCGCTAAAAAGAAATAAATATATATTTATTTCCAGAGTTTCCATAAACGTGAAAACAATTAAACAACAAAGATTAGATTGTTGTGTTCTATTCAAACTAAGGTCAAGCAGCAAATGGTTTTAGTTGAGTTAGCTAGTCTTAGCTTAGCAACAGATGCTAGTAGCGGGAAACCAAAGTTGTACGAGACTTGTTGTCAATAAAGGTTTGGAGTGAATGAGTCAGTATCAGCAGCGATGCTAACATGCTAGCGATGCTAAGCTGTCGCGTCCAAGAAGGACACGGACTGGACGTGACAGGCGGACATGTTGGACAAACCTCGTCCATGTCACACACGCGTGGCCGCAGGGGTTTTACCTGTCGTGCTCTCGGGTCGCCGCCCGGTCCTCGGACAGGTGCGTTCATGCAGGGCCGCTGCTGCTGCTGCTACTGGAGGTCGAGGGTGCAAATCCAGCAGCTGCAGGTGACGGCCCATCGTCTGCGCATGCGCGTCTCTGACAGGGCGTGCTGCTTGTTTTTGTGTAATTTTGTCTCCAATGTCACTCAAAATGTGAGTTAAATTCAGATTAAATCATCATTTATGTATAATTATAACCATTTATAACATGTTTAAGACTTCCAGTAACAACACTGCGATTTACAGAAGAATTACTCTTTTAAAAATTGCAACTAAACTAAAAACTATGGATTACCAATATAATAAAAAACAATATATTTAGAAAATATACTAGAATATGTATTAGAAGTGCAAAATATTGACAAACTCATGAAACAAATTTACGATTTTGGGAAATGTATGAAAAAAGTACTTCTGGGCCACCGTACACCCGTCTATATATATAAACGGGTGAAATCGTAAGCAACATAAATAATATTTCGAGTAATTGTATATGAGTAAAGCCCCGATTACTTCAGTATTTTTTAATATATTTTTTAAATTGCACTAGAATGAAGATCAATATTGTTCAAAATCGTTATGTCGTTAAGCAGAATCATTGTCGTGAAACAAAAGCTACGACAGTGTGACGTCACTAACAAACTGATTTTTGGTAAATAATGGTCCATCTTCGCTCTTTTTGGAATATTCAGCTCTTGTCAATTGTTTTTGACTTCAAACTGTAACCGAGTATCGGAATCATGTCTGGGATGTTCTGGAGAAATGTCCAGACGCTTTCATCCGGGTATTAGCTCGTTTGTTTGTAAGAGCCACTTCATGTTGTGATGCTAACGACTTTCATAAAGGCTCCGACCATAGATTCATAAAAAAAACAGCTTCTAGTTGATAAAACTCGGTCTTTTTAAGATGTCTGCACAAAAAGATTGTGAGTTTTTGGTGAAGAGAGCCCGGGAGTTGGTTTCTGAAGACCCTTGTGCGGCTAAAGCTTGGCTCATCACAGCCAGGACTCTGTATCCTGCAGACTTCAACATCCAGGTACCGTCAGCTGCACACATCTCATCTTTATATAAATTTATATATGTATATATTTGACATATATGCTCATCATTGACATGCATATTGATCTGTGTTGTTATTTGTTCACAGTATGAAATGTACAACATTGAACGCAACTCTGAGAAGACAACCTGTGCTGGAAGACTACTATACGACATGTGAGTTACACAATACATGAATAAAAACATTCTTTCCTACATGTGTATTATGTGTAGTATTTCCAATGGCTCAACCTATTGGGATCTTATATATTGTATAAGTAAGTAAGTAATATTTGTAGAGCGTTTTTTCCAGACCAGGGTCACAAAGCACTTAAACAATCAAAACAATACTCAATAAAATAAATACTTAAAAGATCAAGATAACACAGAGACAAACACAAGAGTCTCAGAGAATCAAGGAAACGCCTGCACGAATAAAAGTGTCTTGAGATGTTTCTTGAAGGAGTCAGTAGATCATCAAACACAGAGATGGTTCAGGAACCATCAGTAGTTTCTGATCCACAGACCTCAGAGCCCGAGCTGGGGTGTAAGTCTGGATCAGATCACTGATGGAAGGTCTGACCATGAATAGATCTGAAAGTAAGAACCAGAATTTTAAAATGATCCTGAAAGAAACTGGCAGCCAGTGAAGAGTTTGAAGGATCGGAGAAATGTGAGTTCTTCTACTAGAGCGGCGCAGAATTCTGGCTGCAGAAATGTTTGTTCATTTTAATGTAGCTCAGTTGTCTTCGTCTTCCTCTTCATCCAAAAAGACACTAAAAAAACATCCAAATACCTTAGAAAATTAGTAAAATTTGAATTCAAGGTGAACTGTCACTTGACAATGATGAGTGATTTAACCATTCAAAGCATTTTTTCTCTTTAGGTTCATGAACTTTCCGGATCAGCCTGTAGTTTGGCGAGAGATCAGCGTCATCACTGCTGCCCTTCGCAGTGATTCTCAAGACAAACATTCACAGTTTCTTCGAGGTGAGTGTGATGATGAGCAATATTACGTTACAAGTCAGAGACTTCTGCTAATAAACTCCTCCATAAAATAACTTAGAATGTTAAATACTTTACTGACTCTTTTTTGAAGCATTAGAGACACGTATACAATCATGTTTTAACATGATAATCACTATCATCTCAACACAAACCTTCTTCATGTCCATCAGGTCTCTTTGAAACGCTGCCCGGTCGTATACAGTGCGAGATGTTGCTCAAAGCCACGGAACAATGTTTCAACACTTTGGAAAAGGCAGAAATGCTGCTGCTGCTTCTCAAGCGCTTCCCAGAGTCCGTGGTCCAGCATGGGGTACGTCACAGGGTCGGTCCCTCCGGTACCACGACTGCAAGTGAGACTTGTGTGTCCTCAGGTCAGTCTCGGCGAAACCCTGCTGGAGGCAGAAGTGTCGGAGAATCTGGAGACTCCTGTGAACTGCTTTAGGAAACTCTTTGGTGGGTAAAGGCAAAGTTTAATGGTACGTAATGATCGTCTTATCGTTTGTTTTTGTTATTTCAGTTTGTGACGTCCTTCCTCTGGTGATCAACAACATGGACATGCGCCTCCCAGTGACGCTGATGCAGAAGTACATGCTGAAGGCAGCCGAGTTCTACATCTGTTACGTGACCAGAGGACCCTCACAAGACGGACAGAAGCTCGGTAAAGACCTTTTAAAAATGATAAAGAAACGACAGACACCCTGGACGGGTCGACTTGACTTTGAGCTGTGAGAGGAAATCGGAGCGAGCAGAAGGAAACGCGTCTTAAGATTGTTGTACACGTGTTCGCAGGCTCACAGGACGGCGGCTCGCTCAAGTCTCCCGGCGTCACTCGGGGATCGCAGCGTTACGTGATTGACGGCCTGTCGGAAAAGTCGTCGGTCGTCAGCGAGCCGTGGGAGAAGCTGCTGGACATCCTGACCGTAGTCGGAGCTCGCTGTGAGTGGCAGGGAGACGGAGGTCAGAGGTGAGCGTTCTGGACCTTCACCATGAAATATTATATATATATTTAACACTTTTAAATGTTATATTTTATTTCAAAATGCATATGATACATATCCTGATGTATTGTGATACTGTAGTAACAAGTATATATGTGTAGTATTGTCCAGTACTTGACTCTGGTGTTGTGATAGTGTAGTAACAAGTATATATGTGTAGTATTGTCCAGTACTTGACTCTGGTGTTGTGATAGTGTAGTAACAAGTATATATGTGTAGTATTGTCCAGTACTTGACTCTGGTGTTGTGATAGTGTAGTAACAAGTATATATGTGTAGTATTGTCCAGTACTTGACTCTGGTGTTGTGAAAGTGTAGTAACAAGTATATATGTGTAGTATTGTCCAGTACTTGACTCTGGTGTTGTGATAGTGTAGTAACAAGTATATATGTGTAGTATTGTCCAGTACTTGACTCTGGTGTTGTGATAGTGTAGTAACAGGTATATATGTGTAGTATTGTAGAGTACTTGACTCTGGTGTTGTGATAGTGTAGTAACAAGTATATATGTGTAGTATTGTCCAGTACTTGACTCTGGTGTTGTAGTATTTACAGACCATACCCTTTACGAAGTCGTTACTGCTTTCATTTGTTTTCAAAACCAAAATATGTCCAGACATCAGTGCTGAAGTCACTGTATCCTCTCGTCCTCAGTCATCGCCGGGATCTCACAGGATTTCATTGTTTTTTTTTTTATATCTGTGGAGGATGTAGTGACTGCTACCATCTAGTGGGCTAGAAGATTAATTGCAAAAAAAAATGAACAAACGCTGTGAATATATTCATGTTAATTCTAAAAAAAATGTTTTTATTATTATTATAATAATAATAAATAACTATAATAAATAAACTATCATATAAGAAAATTTGATTTAAAAGACAAAACTATTTTGATACGGTACTAAAGAATAATGTTGTGTTGTTAAAGTGTATCAGTGTTTTCTAACACAAACGAGTTAAAGACATGTTTTCTTCTTAGGAGCTTCGTGGACCTGCTGCAGAGAGTGAAGGATCTCTGTCGGTACCGACCCGCTCTGGAGGGCGACGGTCGCTCTCGAGGCTGGAGTCAGGTGGTCATCTGTGCCACGCTGGTCCTCTTCCGCAGCGCCTTCCTCTACGTGTCCTCCGTGCAGCCCGCGCTGTTCCAGGGTCAGTGTGACCCGCTCCCTGGTTCCACCTGAAGATTCTGAGTTCTGCTCTTTCAGGTTTGAACGCTCTGAGCTCCGGGCCCTGGATCCTGGTGGAGGACCTGAGCTCGGTCTACGTGGACCTGGAGGTGGAGAGAGGCTCGAGCAAACACTCGCACAAGAAACGTAAACTGGCAGAAGGACGAGAGAAGACGGTGGTGAGTGTGTGTGTGCGTGCGTGTGTGTGCGTGTGTGTGTGCGCGTGTGAGTGTGTGTGTGCGCGTGTGTGTGTGTGTGTGTGTGTGCGTGTGTGTGTGTGTGTGTGTGGACACAACAGTTGTGATCGTTGACGATATGGTGTGTGTTTGCGTGTGTGTGTGTGTGTGTGTGTGGACACAACAGTTGTGATCGTTGACGATATGGTGTGTGTGTGTGTGTGTGTGTGTGTGTGTGTGTGTGTGTGTGTGTGTGTGTGTGTGTGTGTGTGTGGACACAACAGTTGTGATCGTTGACGATATGGTGTGTGTTTGTGTGTGTGCGTGCGCGCGTGCGTATGTGTGTGTGTGTGCGCGTGTGTGTGTGGACACAACAGTTGTGATCGTTGACGATATGGTGTGTGTTTGCGTGTGTGCGTGCGCACGTGTGTGTGTGCGCGTGTGTGTGTGGACACAACAGTTGGGATCGTTGACGATATGGTGTGTGTTTGTGTGTGTGTGTGTGTGTGTGTGCGCGTGTGTGTGTGGACACAACAGTTGTGATCGTTGACGATATGGTGTGTGTTTGTGTGTGTGTGCGTGCGCGCGTGTGTGCGTGCGCGCGTGTGTGTGTGTGTGCGCGTGTGTGTGTGGACACAACAGTTGTGATCGTTGACGATATGGTGTGTGTTTGCGTGTGTGCGTGCGCACGTGTGTGTGTGCGCGTGTGTGTGTGTCGACACAACAGTTGGGATCGTTGAAGATGTTGTGTGTGATTGTGTGTGTGTGTGTGTGGACACAACAGTTGTGATCGTTGACGATATGGTGTGTGTGCGTGCGTGTGTGTGTCGACACAACAGTTGTGATCGTTGACGATGTCGTCTGTGCGTGTGTGTGTGCATGCGTGCGTGCGTGCGTGTGTGTGTGTGTGGACACAACAGTTGTGATCGTTGACGATATGGTGTGTGTTTGTGTGTGTGTGCGTGCGTGCGTGCGTGTGTGGACACAACAGTTGTGATCGTTGACGATGTCGTGTGTGTGTGAGTGTGTGTGAGTGTGTGTCGACACAACAGTTGTGATAGTTGACGATGTCATGTGTGTGTGTGTGTGTGTGTGTGTGTGTGTGTGTGTGTGTGTGACACAACAGTTGTGATCGTTGACGATATGGTGTGTGTGTGTGTGTGTGTGGACACAACAGTTGTGATAGTTGACGATGTCGTGTGTGTGTGTCGACACCACAGTTGTGATCGTTGTCGTGTGTGTGTGTGTGCGTGTCGACACCACAGTTGTGATTGTGTGTGTGTGTGTGTGTGCGTGTGCGTGTGCGTGTGCGTGTGTGTGTGTGTCGACACCACAGTTGTGATCGTTGTCGTGTGTGTGTGTGCGTGTACGCGTGCACGCGTGCGTGTGAGTGTGTGTTGACACCACAGTTGTGATCGTTGTCGTGTGTGTGTGTGTGTGTGTGTGCGTGTCGACACCACAGTTGTGATTGTGTGTGTGTGTGTGTGTGTGTGTGTGTGTGTGTGTGTGTGTGTGTGTGTGTGTGTGTGTGTGTGTCGACACCACAGTTGTGATCGTTGTCGTGTGTGTGCGCGTGCGTGTGAGTGTGTGTCGACACCACAGTTGTGATCGTGGTCGTGTGTGTGTGTGTGCGTGTCGACACCACAGTTGTGATTGTGTGTGCGTGTGCGTGTGCGTGTGTGTGTGTCGACACCACAGTTGTGATCGTTGTCGTGTGTGTGCGTGCGTGTGCGCGTGCGTGTGAGTGTGTGTCGACACCACAGTTGTGATCGTTGTCGTGTGTGTGCGTGCGTGTGTGTGCGCGTGCGTGTGAGTGTGTGTCGACACCACAGTTGTGATCGTTGTCGTGTGTCGTCCCAGAGCTCGGACGACGAGGACGCTCAGGTCAAAGGTCGAGGTCGACTCATAATGGTGAGCAAGACTGAGATGCCGAGCTGGTCTGAGACTCTGGAGAGTTTCTGCACCGCGAGAGAGAGCTGGGAGCTGCTGCACTCACACGACGCACTGGAGACTGGTACGACTCTTAATCTTTGTTTCTTATCATTGACTTCAATCATTTCTGTGATCAAAGGTTGTTTTTACTGAATTATTGAACTTAATATTCTTTACACATAGACTTTTATAGAGTGATTCCAATAATTCAAAAATGACTAGAAAATGTGGATTTCCACTAGAAAGTGCAGTGATGATGATGATGATGATGATGATGATGATGATGATGATGATGATGAATCTGATGATGATGATGATGATGATGATGATGAATCTGATGATGATGATGATGAGATGATGATGATGATGATGATGATGATGAATCTGATGATGATGATGAATCTGATGATGATGATGATGATGATGAATCTGATGATGATGAATCTGATGATGATGACGATGATGATGATGATGATGAATCTGATGATGATGATGATGATGAAGATGATGATGATGATGATGATGATGAATCTGATGATGATGAATCTGATGATGATGACGATGATGATGATGAATCTGATGATGATGAATCTGATGATGATGATGATGATGAAGATGAATCTGATGATGATGATGATGATGATGATGATGATGATGAATCTGATGATGATGATGATGAATCTGATGATGATGATGATGATGATGATGCTGATGCTGGTGAAGGTGTAACTGAAGCGATTGGAAGTATTTTGTTAGTATTCAAAGTAAAAATGAGTGGAAACAGTTGAAATGATGTCATCAAAGAAGAAAGAATGATGTGAAAACATTGAAATAAACTGTAAAAGGTTGTAAAGAAGAAGAAAAAAGTAGAATAAGTAGTAGTAGTAGTTGGAGTAGGAGAAGTAGTAGAAGTAAAATTACAATTAGCTGTAAAAGTATAAGTACAATTGGTCGTAGAATAAGTAGTAATAATATAGGTAGAATTAGTAGTAAAAGTATAAATAGAATTAGTAGTATAAGTATACATAGTGAAAACAGCAGTAGAAGTAGAATAAGTAGTAGTAGACGAAGAAGTAGTAGTAGTAGTGGGAGTAGAATAAGAAGTAGAATTACAATTAGCTGTAAAAGTAGAAGTAGAATTAGTAGTATATGTATTTGTAGTGAAAGCAGTAGTAGAAGTAGAAGAAGTAGTGTGTATATATATATATACAGTATATATATACAGTATATACATACATATTATTACTATTTTTTTCAAGTCAAGTAGAATCCAAACTTGATAAAACAAGAACATTTATATTAAGGTTTTGAAAATGTTTAGCCACTGATTTACTTCCAAACCTTCACGTTCTACGAACTTCTTCTGCGCCAGAGTTCAAGAAGATCTGTGCGTCCTGGAAGACGGAGAACTGGCTGTGGTTCCGGATCTTCCTCACGGACACCATCATCTACCAGGTACCGGTTCAGGACCCGTGACGTCACGACGATAAACGACCCGACGTGTCAAACCCTCTCCTGCAGGGTCAGTACCGCAAGGCTCTGTCCAGTCTGCACCAGATGGCCTCGGTGCAGCAGTCGCAGCTGGGTCAGCCGGGCCTGCCGGGCCAGACCAGTCTGGAGCAGCACAGAGCCCTGATCCAGCAGGCGTCCTGCCACTACGCCCTCGGGGAACACCGGGTACGAGACCTTCTTCTGGTTTACTCTAGACATTGAGATATTGGACTGACCAGCAGGGGGCGTTGTAGGTGTTAAGGAAGAATAAACTCTCATGAGATTCTGCCAATGACTGAGGACGAGAGGATACAGTGAGTCCAGCAGCTTTTAAAGCTGATGTTTGGACATATTTTGGTTTGAAAACAAATGAAAGTAGTAACGACTTTGTCAAGAGTCATGTGGTCTGTAAATACTACAACATCAGAGTCAAGTACTGGACAATACTACACATATATACTTGTTACTACACTATCACAACACCAGAGTCAAGTACTGGACAATACTACACATATATACTTGTTACTACACTATCACAACACCAGAGTCAAGTAGTGGACAATACTACACATATATACTTGTTACTACACTATCACAACACCAGAGTCAAGTACTGGACAGTACTACACATATATACTTGTTACTACACTATCACAACACCAGAGTCAAGTACTGGACAGTACTACACATATATACTTGTTACTACACTATCACAACACCAGAGTCAAGTACTGGACAGTACTACACATATATACTTGTTACTACACTATCACAACACCAGAGTCAAGTACTGGACAATACTACACATATATATATACTTGTTACTACACTATCACAACACCAGAGTCAAGTACTCCACAATACTACACACATATACTTGTTACTACACTATCACAACACCAGAGTCAAGTACTCCACAATACTACACATATATACTTGTTACTACACTATGACAACACCAGAGTCAAGTACTGGACAGTACTACACATACAGTATATACTTGTTACTACAGTATCACTATACATCATATCATTGAAGTTGTACCCTGATACGTATCAACAGATTCTTGACAACAAACACTTCTATTCATAATCAAAACAGAGATGAAGTAAATACATGTTTCTCTCTGTGAGTCACAACAACAACAAATGTTGTGTCTTGTTGTGTGTAACGTGTGTGTTTGTGATCATCAGCTGGCGTGTGAGAAGCTCCTGGACCTGGTCGGAGGACTCGTGCCCCCGAACCAGGAGCTCACGAGGACGACGGAAGATCAGTGTAAAGTCCGAGGAGGAAAACCCAGGAAAAGTAGGTCAAACCAGGTCTTGAGTGAACGACGCTCATGTTCTTCTTCTTTTTTCTTCCTCTTCCTCTTCATCATCTTCATTATTATCATCCTCATCTTCTTCTTCATCATCATCATCCTCATCATCTTCCTCTTCCTCATCATCCTCATCATCTTCATCTTCCTCATCCTCATCATCATCATCTTCTTCATTATTATCATCCTCATCTTCTTTTTCATCATCATCATCCTCATCATCTTCTTCATCTTCATCTTAATCTTCATCATCTTCATCTTCTTCATCCTCATCATCCTCATCTTCTTCATCTTCATCTTCATCTTCATCTTAATCTTAATCTTAATCTACTTCATCATCATCCTCATCTTCTTCATCATCATCATCCTCATCATCCTCATCTTCTTCATCATCATCATCTTCATCTTCTTCATCATCATCATCATCATCATCTTCATCTTCTTCATCATCATCATCCTCATCATCCTCATCTTCTTCATCTTCATCATCTTCATCTTAATCTTCATCTTCATCTTCTTCATCATCATCCTCATCTTCTTCATCATCATCATCCTCATCATCCTCATCTTCTTCATCTTCATCATCATCATCTTCATATTAATCTTCATCTTCTTCATCATCATCCTCATCCTCATCTTCTTCATCATCATCATCCTCATCTTCTTCATCATCATCATCCTCATCATCATCATCTTAATCTTCATCTTCTTCATCATCATCCTCATCATCATCCTCATCATCTTCATCTTCATCTTCATCTTAATCTTCATCTTCTTCATCATCATCATCATCCTCATCATCTTCATCTTCATCTTCATCTTCATCTTCATCTTAATCTTCATCTTCATCTTCTTCATCATCATCATCCTCATCATCTTCATCTTAATCTTCATCTTCTTCATCATCATCTTCATCTTCATCCTCCTCATCATCTTCATCTTCATCTTAATCTTCATCTTCTTCATCTTCTTCATCATCCTCATCATCCTCCTCCTCCAGTGAACGACCTGCGTCTGCTGCCCTGCACCAGCAGAGCCGTCCTTCCCTTCTGCCTTCAGATGATGTTGTCCTGCTTCAAGGTACGCCGGAGCGTCGCGCCGCGGAAGCTAACTAGCTTTTAACGCTTTCGATTCCCGCCGCCAGCCGCGAGCCTTCACAGAGAACCGCGACGACCTGTCTCTGGGTCACGTGGTCGTGTTGCTGCAGTACGATTGGCCGCAAGGTGAGATCCTGTTCCTGAAGGCCGTGGACAAGATCTGCCAGCAGGGGGCGTTCCAGTACGAGAACTTCTTCAACTACGTCACCAGTATCTTTGAGTTTTAGTACGGACGGAAGTATTGAACATTTTAAATGATTTTCTTTTTTTATTATGCTACTTCGTTAATCAATTATATTTTAAAAATAAATAAATACATTATTAATTCAAAAATATATATTATTCATTGAACTGTAGTAAAAAGTAAATTATTTTATAAAATTTTGTAATTTGTATATTTAAAGTTTTTTATTGAATATTTAAGTTCAGTCATCTGTTTATTCACTTTATTTTAAGTGTTTTTTACACACAGTGTGATATTCGAGTTCTTATCATTTGAAAAAGTTTTTTCTCAATTCAATCATTTTTATATTGATAATGCCTGTCACGTGATTGGCTTGATGTTTGATGAAGTGCTCGGTGCTCTGTTGGTTTTGTCTGATCCTCGTAACAACATTTTCTTATTGAATTTAAAAGACTGCAAATGAAAAAATATTGAAATAAGAAAAAATATGTTTTAATGATTGGAACTAGAATATCAAACGCTATGTGTAAAAATAAAATCATTCATTTAAAAAATGTTTTTAACTCGTGTTATCTCAGGGTCAAGGTGACCCGAAGACCCGAAAACGAATGTAGTTGTTTTCTCTCATGTGATCCTTTTGGGTCAAAGGTCAACGACCTCCCTTGGCTTCCATAAATACATATGCAGTTGTGGAGGTTGTTCACCTTGACCCAGAGACCACACGAGGGATACCACAAACACATTTGTTTTCGGGGTCACCTTGACCCAGAGACAACACAAGAGATACCACAAACACATTTGTTTTCAGGTCACCTTGACCCAGAGACAACACAAGGGATACCATAAACACTGTGTTGTTCTCAGTATAATGTTGATCTTTAAAGTATATAATTTTTTTGATTATTGTTTTGATTGTTTAAGCGCTTTGTGACCCTGGTCTAGAAAAGCGTTATATAAATATAAATCACTTGCTTACATTTGTTTTCGGGTCACCTTGACCCAGAGATGACACAGGGGATACCATAAACACATTTGTTTTCGGGTCACCTTGAACCAGAGACTCCACGAGGGATACCGCAAACACATTTGTTTTCGTGTCACCTTGACCCAGAGACAATACAAGGTTAAAGAAAACCAATTTAAATGTTAACCTGGTTCTGATCCGTAGATCAGACTGAAAACTTGTGATTTGAAAAGTGTGTTTTCTTGAGCGCGGCTCAGACATCGACATGCTGGAGGAGTTCGCGTACCTTCGGACCCCCGAGGGCGGGAGGATCCAGCTGGAGCTGCTTCCCAACCAGGGGATCCTGATCAAGTGAGTGGCGGTTTCGGGTCCGCGGAGGGTCGGTTGTGCGCCGGAGGTCAGAGGTCAGCGTGGCCGGAGGACGAGGCTCTCTAGACGTGTTGTGGACGAAGCTCTTGAATTCATCGTCACTGATGTTGAATGTCCCCTCAGGAACCCCAATCCCGCCCTGGGGGTGGACTTAAACACCCTCCTTCTACAAGGGGTGCAGACCATGGACAGGTACCCCAGGCCCCCCCCCACACCATCCCTCCCTCATTTCAAACTAGGCTTGTCACCCCCGGTTTTGATTTGGGCCGATCATTGTGTAGCAAAACGTTTGGTTTGTCGTCTTTATTTTGGGTCATTTCTCGTGTCTCTCGTGTCTCATCGTCGCTGTCGTCGAGTCTCATGACGTCTCATTCCACGACTGTTGCCATGACGACGCCGGCGCTCGCTCACACCCGGCGCGCTTGTGTTGCAGGCATCACACGGTGACGCGAGGCATCACCAAGGGCGTGAAGGAGGACTTCAGGCTCGCCATGGAGCGCCAGGTGTCGCGCTGCGGCGAGAACCTGCTCAACGTCCTGCATCGCTTCTGCATCAACGAGAAGATCATGATCATCCAGTCGCTGCCCTGACCTTTGACCTCTTTTCTACTGTCCACCCGTGTTTTGTTAATAAACTCCTCAGTGAAACATGTGTTTCCTAATAATGTCAAGCTTTTCATGAATCAACGGTTCAATGATTTACTGCAAATAACAAGATAACGTTTAAAATACAAACGTTGTCTCTTCGTAAAGATTTGTATCTTCATTATTCGATCCATAAAAGTGGCTTCTATAAAAAAATTAAAAAAGTTGCTTCAATAAAAAATATATCAATAAGAAAGAAAATTAATTAAAAAGTTGCTTCAATAATAAAAAATCAATAAAAAAAGAATTAATTAAAAACGTTGCTTCAATAATAAAAAAAATAAGTTACTTCAATTAGAGAAAATCAATAAAAAAGAAAATTAATTTAAAAAAGTTCAGTAAAAAAATATAAATAGAAAAACTATTAAAAACGTTGCTTCAATAAAAAAATATATCAATAAGAAAGAAAATTAATTAAAAAGTTGTTTCAATAATAAAAAATCAATAAAAAAGAAAATTAATTAAAAACGTTGCTTCAATAAAAAAATATATCAATAAGAAAGAAAATTAATTAAAAAGTTGCTTCAATAAAAAAATATATCAATAAGAAAGAAAATTAATTAAAAAGTTGTTTCAATAATAAAAAATCAATAAAAAAGAAAATTAATTAAAAACGTTGCTTCAATAATAAAAAAAATAAGTTACTTCAATTAAAGAAACTCAATAAAAAAAGTTCAATAAAAAAATATAAATAGAAAAACTATTAAAAACGTTGCTTCAATAAAAAAAACGATTAAAACGTTGCTTCAATAATAAAAAAATATATAAAAAATAAAAATCAATTAAAGTTGCTTCAATAAAAAAATCAATTAAAAGAGTTCCTTCAATAATATAAAATCAATTAAAAACAATAGAATTAATTAAAAAAGTTGCTTAAATAAAAAATAAAGTTGCTTCAATAAAGAAAATCTATTAAAAGAGTTGCTGCAATAATTAAATAAAAATAAAAATAAATTAAAGTTGCTTCAAGAAAGAAAAGGAAGAAAAAAATCATTTAAAAAAAGTTGCTTCAATAAACTAAAAATCGCTTCAATAAAAAACAAAACAATCAATTAAACAAAAGAAAACTTAAATAAAAGCTTTAACCAAAAAAAAAAAGTTCAATCTAAAGATAGTTTCAATAAAAAAGTGTTTTCGATCAAAAAAAATTCGAATCGACAGGAAAATGTTTCTTCAAATACAAATAAATTGCAATTAAAAAAAAGTTGCCTCAGTCCAAAAAAGTTCAATTAAAAACAACTTCAAACACTTAAAGAAAAACTTAACTTATTTTTGGTGTTTGGGACGTTTTTGTTTTAATGACATTAAAGTTAAAGTCATTTTGAAGTAGTTTGGTTTTTGTATAATAAATAAGCAAATCTACCTTCATAACTATTGTGTTTTTAATTATAAAACAAAAATACTGAAAATTGTCATTGAAATAGACGTTATATGTACTTGCAATACTCTCACTTACCGCTTGGTGCCAGTATTGAGTAAACCCTTCATCTCACACAACGATGACGTTTCTACGTCTAAAGCTTCACTTCTCTGTCGATAACGATGACGTTTCTACGTCTAAAGCTTCACTTCTCTGTCGATAACGATGACGTTTCTACGTCTAAAGCTTCACTTCTCTGTCGATAACGATGACGTTTCTACGTCTAAAGCTTCACTTCTCTGTCGATAACGATGATGGAAGGTTTAATAAAACACGAACACTTTGTGTTTCTCCTGCAGCTAAAGTGGATTTGATGCCATCAACGTCACAGTCTGATCTCATTGTAGGAACATCAGGTGTTTTCACACCTTCAGGACATGACGAGGAAACAAAGCAACACAACATGTTAACACAACATGACGTGTGTGTGTGTGTGTGTGTGTGTGTGTGTGTGTGTGTGTGTGTGTGTGTGTGTGTGAGACACACATCTGCTGCACCAATCTTGTGTTTTTCATGTTTTAAAAAGATCTATTTTGTTCATTTTTTATGCTACATTTCTGATCTTTCTTTGAGTGATTCAACTCTAGCAACGTGTTCCTGCGTCAGAGTAGTTTCAACGTTTTCTCTAAATGCTTATACAGATGTTTTCTATATATATATATATATATACATATATATATATATATATAGAAAAGAGAGAGAGAGAGAAAACGTTGAAACTACTCTGACGCAGATGTATATATATATATTTATATATATTTTTATTATATATTTATATATATTTGTAGTGAATTTAAAAGACTACAAACTGAGAAATATATTTATTGAATCAATGTGTAAAAATGTTTTATTCAGTTATTTTTTCAAACGTCATCTTTGATCTTTATTTAATTAAATATTTAATGTTTTTGACTCGTTTTAACTGTGAATTCTGGACTTTTTTTAATCCAATTGTAATGATACCTATTTGACAAATGGTTGTAGGTTTGAAACCCCCCCGACAATGAATCAGCCTCCGACCTCTAATTGAACCTTGACCTTGGAGAGAAAAGTGTCCGCTCGGCACTTTCTGCTCTTGACCTCGAGGTCACGGAGCGAAGATAATGATTGTCGACAAAATGAACATTGTTTTGTAGAAATCCTGCCTCGTAATAGACGGGGTTTGATTTTTATGAATTGTGTGTGAGTTTGTGTGTGTTGGTGCATGTGTGTGTGCGCATGTGTGTGTGTGTTCGTGCATGTGTGCGCATGTGTGTGTAGAAGATGCAGGGAGGGGCCGAGGTGCACCGGAGAACAGATAAGGAAGTCAGAGTCAGTTTTAGGATCGACAGCTTCAGATGTTCTCCTCGTCCGGATCCCGGATCCTGGATCTTTTTTCCCGCGGTTCCGTCCACAGACCCGGTCCAGCATGAGCCTCCTGGGCCGGCTCCTCTCCCTGCAGCTGCTGCTGACCTGCGGCCGGACCGAGGCGTCCGCGGGAGAAGGCAAGAAGGTCTGGCTGCGGTCGGACTCTCAGGATCTGGATCAGTATTTCCTTCACGGGGAGTTTCCTCCTGGATTCCTCTGGGGCTCCGGGACGTCGGCGTTCCAAACCGAAGGGTCCGGTAGAGCCGCGTCCGTCTGGGACCGTTTCTCCAACGGACCGGTCAGCGACAGCTACACCTACTGGCAGAAGGACGTGGACGCTCTTGAGTTTCTGGGGGTGAACTTCTACTCCTTCTCCCTGTCCTGGTCCAGACTGTTCCCCGACGGAGACGCCAGGAGTCCTCCGGACCAGGAGGCCTTGCTGCACTACGAGCGTCTCCTGGACGAGCTCCTGAGGAGGGGCATCGAACCCATGGTGACGCTGCATCACTGGGATCTGCCTCAGGCGCTGCAGGAGACCATGGGAGGCTGGAGGAACCGGTCCATGGTGCGGACCTTCACGGAGTTCGCCTCCTTTTGCTTCCGCTCGTTCGGAGGTCGGGTCAAACTCTGGGCGACCTTCCACAACCCGTACCTGGTGGCCACACAGGGGTACGGCTCCGGTGCCCACGCGCCCGGAGACACGGGATCGGAACTCGTCGCCGCGCATCACATGATTTTGGTAAGAAATGACCTCAAAACATTTGTTTGGATAAAACATCTTTCAAGGTCAGATGTATCAGGATCTCTATGAAGATAGTTTTGAGTCTTTATTATTCAATCAAAAGAAAAGTTGCTTCAATCAAAGAAAAAACACAAAAACAAATTCAAAACCTTGTGACCTTACAGTTAGTTTGTTCTCCCTGTGTTGTGTGGGTTTACTCCGGGCACTCCGGTTTCCTCCCACAGTCCAAAAACATACAGAGGTTGATTGATAACTTGGGGAAACTGTCCGTAGGTATGAGTGTGTGTGTGACTGGTTGTCTGTCTTTGTGTGTCCTGAGACAGACAGACGTCCTGTCCAGGGTGTCCCCTGCCTCTCGCCCTATGATACTGGGATAGACTCCTGTCTCCCCTGCGACCCCCACAAGGGATGAAGCGATAGAAAATGAATGACTATATTTACGAATTTTCTTCAATTATGTTTGATTAATATTATTTATTTTTCTAATATCACTTATATAACAGAAACAAATAAATAATCCATCACTTTTTTTGAATCTTAATAAACATTTGTTCATCCGAACAGTTTTTTCCCCGTTTTATAATACACTAATATTTATTCATTTTATTTTTTTTTATTAATTATTAATAATTATTAATATTATGTTTTTTCAGAATATAACTATTATTTTAGATACAAGTTCAAAGTTTCGTTTTTCTGGTTAAAATAAAGTTTTCCTTGTTTAAAAAAAAACAAAAAACATTTAATATACGTTTTGTATAGAATACTTACTGGAGTATTCCCATAAAAAAGTTATTGTATATATTTTAAATACATATATAATGAATACACGTTTTTTTCTTGTTTCGAAATGTTTTCTTGATTATTTTGTATGTATTTTTATTTTCTGTTCTTTCCACGTAGAACTTTTGATAAAATAACTCATGAAAATATTAACGATAAATATTTGTTTTTTTATTAACATCTTTAAATCACTTAAAGACTTGTTTTACTGTTAAGTAACTGAAGAGAAACACGTCGCAGTCTTTGCTGCGAAGCTTTAACGCCACAGTTTGTATTTCAGCCTCGTTGTGTACTTTGTCAGGATCACGATCATAACACCTTCACACACACGAGGTCAAAGTCCAGCACATCAGCAGATTTATGCTCCACTCAAGTGTGTGCGTCAGGAAGATACGACCGTGAATAATCGTCTCTTCCGGACCAAAGTAACTGCTTTTAAATCGTCTCACTTTCACATTGTTTATCGTCTCCATGTCTGCACTTGTGTCGACTCATCGAACATCAAACTGAGTAAATTGGTCGTTGTGTGTCGGGTGTGATTGACAGGCGCACGCTTCGGCCTGGCACGTCTACGACGCGACCTTCCGCCCGGTCCATGGGGGGTCGGGTGTCCATCGTGCTGGGGTCGCACTGGGTCGAGCCGCAGAAAGGCCGAGCCACCGACGACAACGTGGATCTGTGTCAGCGATCTATGGAGGCGGCGCTCGGGTGGTTCGCCGACCCCATCTTCCTCGACGGTGACTACCCGGACTCCGTGAAGACCGGCCGCGGGGACCTCCTGCCGGAGTTCACCCCAGAGGAGAAGCTGTGGGTGAAGAACACCGCGGACTTCTTCGCCTTGTCGTTCGGCCCGAACAACTTCAGACTCGGTCGGAACGTCGCGACCTTCGGGCAGACCGTGACGCCGGACCTGAGACGCATCCTGGCCTGGATCAAGATGGAGTACGGAGACCCCGAGGTGCTGCTGGCCGAGGGAGGCTGGTTCTCCGACGCCAGCGTGAAGACCGAGGACACGTTCGCCATTTACCTGATGAAGAAGTTCATCAACCAGGTGCTACAAGGTAGGACGTCCCCCTTGAAATGTTGTCCCTCGTGGTGAACGTCTTCCTCCGCAGCCGTCGAACTGGAGGGGGTGAAGGTGTTCGGCTACATCCAGTGGTCCCTCGTCGACGGGGTCGAGTGGAATTATGGCCACAGTGTCAGGAGAGGTCTTTTCTTCGTAGACTTCAGTCACCCAAACAAGACCAGAACTCCCAAAACGTCTGCTCTGTACTATAGAAGAGTCATTCTTGACAAAGGCTTCCCCAGACCTGAGCAACTCAGAGACGTCAACGGTTGTTTCTCCCGCGGGTTCCACTGGGGCGTCGCTGATTCCACCTTGAAGGTACGAAGCGCCACCGATGTCTTCTCAAACCTTAACTACGCATTTCTTTTCTTTCTCCATCCAGGTCAACTTCTTCCCGTTCTCCCCACAGTTCACCGATCCACATGTGTACAGCTGGAACCTGACGGGGGACGGATCTCTGCGTCCGGTACCGGGTGCGAAACTGACCACTCGCCGGGCCCAGTGCACGGACTACTTGGCTATTCGCAACCACCTCGATCTCTTTGCGTCCACCGGGGCCTCTCATTACCGCCTGGCCCTGAACTGGTCCATGATATTACCGTCCGGAGATCTCTCCCATGTCAACAGAGAAGCTTTGAGGTAAGACCTGCTCCATCAAACTTATGGATCACGATACTTCCGGGTCATGGTTAGTCAAGAGGTTCCAAAGCGAAGCAACTGTGTATGTAGAGTGTGTAGAGTCTTGGGATCAGCGAGAGCCGACGACCCTCTGTAGGTTTTAACGACCCTTATTATTCCTAGCGACCAGATGTATCTACGACACACACAGTGATCCAAACTCCTCCCATAGTTCTTTGCCTCGTACCTAGTGGGAAACATACTGGCTCAGACCAACTCCTTGGAACTGAAGAAGCCTCTTAAAGGAGAGGGGACACGTCGTCCTAAAAACTCTACTCAGTCCAGTTGCCTCGCATTGAAATAAAACGTTCCGCCGCTCCAACACGACGTCACTTCCCGTTCCGGTTCTTATGCTTCGCTTCGTGGAGAAAGATGGACAATCCAGAGTGTGTCACGGGTCGTTTATTCACCTCTCCAAGTCAAACAGAATACAAGCTTTACGATCGATCGGAGACGCTTTCTCCCGGCGACTGTACAGGTCAATAGCCTCGGGCAGAAAAGGTCCCGATCTGTAGAAACATCGCTATATTTAAGGCAAATTTCCGGTCCGGGAGGTCGTCCCTTTCCGGCCAAATGGTTCTTTCAAGTTCCCTGTGTCCCGATCCCCCGCAGAGAGACATCCTGATTTGTTTTCTTGTAATCCAATTCATTCAAATGTTCTCGGGTGGGGGTTTCCGTCTTTTGGCCGCCATTTCCCGGGTGTGTCTTGCTTCGTTCTTCGATCAGTCAGGAGTGGAACGTTGATTGTGAATGTGTATTAAAAATCTCTTAGATGAAGCGAGTAATTTATACTTTATATTTTGATTATCTTTTGGCATTAATTTAAGTATGGCGTATACGTATAGTGTATAATAATTTTAATTTAAACCATGAATTTCGATCTACATTCATTCCTGTTGTTCTCTGGAACAGATACTACCGTTGTGTCCTCACGGAACTGAAGAAGCTGAATCTGGAAGCCGTGGTTGTTCTTTACTACCCCAGTAACCGAGCTCCAAACATGGGTTTGCCGGCTCGGCTGCACGCCTCCGGTGGTTGGCTCAACAACGCCACGGTGGAGGCGTTTGCGCGGTACGCGGCGCTTTGCTACTGGGAGCTCGGCTCTTGGGTCCGATACTGGATCACGGTGAACGAGCCCAACAGACTCGTGAGCCTGTATTCTCTTGTAAGGCAGCAGCATCTGGTCGCTCACAACCTCCTCCTGGCCCACGCCAGGGCCTGGAGGCTTCACGAGAAAGAGCACTACTATCAACAGGGAACGATGGTGTCCCTGGCTCTCCACGCCGACTGGGCGGAACCCGCGAACCCGTTCCTGGAGTCGCACAAAACCGCCGCGCAGAGATTCCTTCTCTTTGAATTGGGTCGCTTCCTTGATCCGCTGCTCGGGACGAGACACGGGAAGACACAAAGAGCAGGAGATTATCCGAAGGAGATGAAGGAATACATGGATGAAGAAGCCGTGAAACTCGGTCTCCCCGAGTCAGACCTTCCGTCTTTCACCGACTCGGAGAGGGAGGAGCTCCGGGGCGCCCTGAGCTTCATCGCTCTGAACCACTTCACCACACGTTTGGTGTCCCCGGCTCCACAGGCTCATACGAAACAACCCGCCAATCACGGCTGCGTGACCCTGTCCGATCCCACCTGGCCCACCTCCGGCACGGGTCAGGCGCTCGTGCCCTGGGGTCTGCGGAAGATCCTGAAATGGGTGACGGAGCGATACGGCGAGACCACTCCGGTGATCGTGACGGCGAGCGGGATCGACGACCAGGCCGCGGTGGAGGATAAACTCCGGCAACACTATCTCAGGAGTTACCTCCGGGAGGCCCTCAAAGGTAAGGTTTGTCGTCCAGGACATAATGTCATCATCCGGTTCTACACACAATTACCGCAGCGACAAGCCCTGAAGATCATAAAAGTCAATGCGAGGACAGATAAAAAGACGTGGTGTGAAAATACTTTGACCTTTATGGTCCTCGTCTCATAGACACAAACATGTTGTTCTACTGCTGTGCTGTACCTACAAAACAGTAGGTTAGGTTAGGTTAGGTAGAACTTTATTGTTTAGTACTGCTGAGTATTGGAACGATATCATGATACAGGGTCAACCATACGATATATTGCGACACTGTAGTAACAACGATATATAGTTTATTTGAGAAGAATACTAAGAATAGCAAATACTTGCTTCTCAAAATATTAACAAAAAATGTAACTTATATTAACAATGAAGTGCATTAACATCTGAAAGAACCTGGAACAACATGTAATATCCAGCATCTGTCAGTGTTTTTGTTTTTTTAACTTTAAACTTAGTTTTAAAGAAAAAATTAGTTCAAACACCGGCTTTAAAATCTGAGGTTTAATTAAATTTAACCTTTAAAATAACATTTAACTTAAATTATAAGTTATTTTATCAATAATTTTTGGTAAAAAAAAAAAAAAAATCATTTGATCTGTGATTAACACGATTTAAAGGTTAGTTAGTAAAATATTTAAAAGTGTTGTGACTAAACTAAATGTGTTCAATGTGTCATCATTGATCGTCCTGAAGTTTGTGATCATTAAATTTGACGTATTATTGACGTCACAAACAGGTCAGCCTTTATTCATCAGTATTTAACACAAACTCGACGTTTCATGCGTCGACTGAATGTTTCTCTCGTCTCTACAGAACAGCAAAGTTAAATTCTTTGTTTTGATTTATCTTTTCTTTTTTCTTTCTGTTAGCTCTGTTGTTAGCTTCGCCTGCTTCACTGGCGCCGGCGCGTGACGTCAGCGCAAATATAGTTGTTGTTTTTTATATATCTATACAGTGCTAATAATTACAATAAATAAAGTTCAAGGTTCAAGATTGTCTGTAGCAGGATTTGGTTTCGTAACAATCAGTGTGAAAATCTACCACGACTGACAAGACGTTCAACAATATTAACATCCAACGACAGACGCGGCTTGATCGTTATTATTGTAAAATTAAATATTTGTTGCAGCATAACTCAACCAACTTACTTCACAAGCTATTTGTACAGTGATAGTTTCACCTAACAGTTCATTTTCACTTGTTTACTGCTCGTCATTTACAGAGAAATCTGTTCTTTTTAGAGTTATAGACAAAAATGTTTGTTCATTTTGATGTAGAGACTGGAGCTCAGTTGTCTTCGTCCAAAAAGACACTTAAAAACATTCAAATACTGCTCGTCTGTAACGTCCATCTTGTTTTGAAGCCTCCACATGAGAAGAATTGTTTATTTTTAAATATATAAAGTAATTAAAATGAACAAACATTTTCGTCTATAACTTCAAAAAGGACAGATTAGTCTTAAAATAACCAGACATTAGTCCACATGAGGGTGAGTAGAAAATAACTAAAACTATCACTTTAATATGATCTCGCTACAGGACGGGATTTGGTCATTTGACAAACTCTCGCGATATTGGCTATGAAACGTACGACTTTGGCAACAGTGGCATCTGCTGGTCACTTCTGCGCACTGCAATAATAACATCCCCACTCTTGTTTTTTCCTTGTTTTCTAGCAAAGCTCATGGATGGAGTCAATCTACAAGGTTTCTACGTGTGGAAGCTTCAAGACGGACACACACCTCAGTTCGGCCTCTTCAGCTCCGAGCACCAGAGCTCCAGACCAAAGCAGTCGCTCTCCATCTACAGAGATATTGTTGCTGAAGGAGGATTTCCTGCTCAGCACCAGACGTGTGGAACCAGAGATCGCCAGAGAACCTGCTCCACCTGCGCCTGGATGAAGAAGAATAAACCTCTGCTTGTCTTCAGTGCAGTGTTGCTTCTTGTAGCTTCACTCAGTGTGTTCGTCATCTTCTCCAAGAGATGCCAGAGAAGAGGTCAAAGGGTCAACGGCAGGAGAAGAAGACGAGGACGACATTTAACGTTTGGATGTTTACCTGCAGTCAGACACACACCGAAAGAAAGTTCTCCTCTTTAGAAAAACTATTTGTCGTATGTTTGCTGAAACTGTTTTTGTAAAATGTTTGTACAAATTAATATTAAAATAATAAATTAAAGTATGTGTGGATTAAAAACTATTGTGCCAACTTATCATTTTAAGAGTTTTTTTCACGACAAAACACAAGTAGAATTATTGTTCCATCTCTGGTTATTGTTTATATGATAGATAACAACAAATGTGTGTGAAGATCGGATCAGAAACTTGTATTTGCTGTGTCACTACGGAATAAAAGAATTAAATATGATAACTCACAAAATAAACAATAGAAAAACAGAACCAAACACCAAGGCAGCCATTCTGCTAGTAGTATGTATTGTTAGTATATTTTGAACAATTAAAACTTATTTTTAACAGGACATATATTTATAAATCCTATTGCCTTGAATATAATAGTAATATTTATTGTTATTCACTTGTTTTTATAGCGATATAAATCATTTTCATTAGCTTTTAGTAATATTAAGTTGCTAAAACTTCCCATTAATATTATCTCTATGAGGTTTTGGTTTAATTGGTCCCTGGTGTTTAAATATACATTTTTAAGATTAATTTTAACAGGTTGAAATAAAATAAGTTTAGATATTCCTTATATTTTTCCCACACGTTTGGTAAATTTTAGCAGCAGTTAACAAAAAAAAGATGAAAAATACTTACAACAGTAATGATGAAAATAAAATCAAGACAATTTAACTAAAATAATAATAAATATATAATAGTATAATTGTAAGTAAGAAAGTGGGGTGGGCATGTTATCAACACAAAGGAGCGTCAGAATCTCTCCTTCCTGCAGCACAGATGAACAATTTACAAATAACCTTTACTTACTTACATGTTTTGAAAGTATTGGATATTATACGATAAGAAAGTATGAACATGGTTTAATCACTAAAGTATATACTTAATATGAATATTGTTTTGATTGTTTAAGCGCTTTGTGACCCTGGTCTAGAAAATCGCTCTATAAATATAAATGACTTACTTACTTACTAACAAGACTGACTTCAAAGCTTAATAATAATAATAAACAATAATGCATAAAGGTTGAGATGTATTATGTAAGGGTTGTGTATTCATTACTGACATAACCAGGGCGTGATAGATACCAAGAGCTCTAATAAACTCTAAAAATATATATTTTAATCGACTTTATGAACAATTTATTTAATGAATTTTAAATGTTTATGGTATAAATTAATGTTAAGTAATATGACTATGAAAGTGAAAACTGATGGACGCGATTCTAACCTAAACAAGTGACATGTCTTATAAAAAGTGACGCTAAAAAAGTAAGCTTCTTGGTGTTTGTTATTCTATAAAGTAAAGGTCGTCCATTCTTACCGAGCTCTGACGTCATAGATGCGGCCAGTGACGGGGGCGACAACACGAGTCACATGACCTGCTCCAGAACTGCATGCAGTTTGCTCTTAAAATGTTTCCTCACTTCACGCCGCACTTGTACTGACATGACGGACCCGCGCTGACCCGGTTTTCGAAGACCTCGCCGAACCTCCAGGATCCACCTTCTCCCCGCCGGCGGCCGCTGTTCTTTCACCCGGAGAGGAGCCGAGCTGCCGCGGCCACGACAAGCTAGCTCGAGTCGGTCTGACGAGGCCCCCCAACACCGCAGCGCAGACCACCATGGCCAACATCGCAGTGCAGAGGATAAAGCGGGAGTTCAAGGAGGTGTTGAAGAGCGAAGAGGTTCGTTGTCGTTTCTCGGTTCTGCTCGTGATCCCGGTCCGTGTTGTGGACCGGGAGCTAGCGGGGGCTAATGCTAACAGACTGACGGCTAATGCTAACAGACTGACGGCTAACTCCGGGAGCTAACGCTGCACTGTCACAACAACCGGGGTCACTTAAGACGTTAAGATAAGAACGAACTTAAGGTTGAGTTTAAGGTGTTCGACACGAGAGACGACAGACTGACACGAACCACGTCATGAAGTAAGGAGTCTATAAAAAGTAAACTAAACGATGCTAACATGCTAACCAGGAAGGTGATGCAGGAAAACATCGATATATCGCGAGACTGTATCGATATTAATGGCTTCTTAAAAATATATTAATTTGCCTCTCAAATCATATTATATATGTGTCGTAGTTATTATGGTTTGTATTTAAATAAAGCCTGTGTTTATAGTAATGATAATAACAATATTTCTTAATATACAATCAACACACAAATATCAAAGCTTTTGTTCATTTTTGTTTTGCGATTAAACTTCCGGCCGCTCTATTGCAGTAGTCGTTGCATCCTCCCAAGATAAGAGAAATACTTAAATCCAGCGAGATCATGGTCATGACTGAGGACGAGAGGATACAGTGACTCCGGCAGCTTTTCAAGCTGATGTTTTGACATATTTTGGTTTGAAAACGAATGAAAACTGTTGATTTCGTCAAGAGTCATGTGGTCAGTAAATACTACAACACCAGAGTCAAGTACTGGACAATACTACACATATATACTTGTTACTACACTATCACAACACCAGAGTCAAGTACTGGACAATACTACACATATATACTTGTTACTACACTATCACAACACCAGAGGCAATTACTGGACAATTCTACACATATATACTTGTTACTACACTATCACAACACCAGAGTCAAGTACTGGACAATACTACACATATATACTTGTTACTACACTATCACAACACCAGAGTCAAGTACTGGACAATACTACACATATATACTTGTTACTACACTATCACAACACCAGAGTCAAGTACTGGACAATACTACACATATATACTTGTTACTACACTATCACAACACCAGAGTCAAGTACTGGACAATACTACACATATATACTTGTTACTACACTATCACAACACCAGAGTCAAGTACTGGACAATACTACACATATATATTTGTTACTACACTATCACAACACCAGAGTCAAGTATTGGACAATACTACACATATATACTTGTTACTACACTATCACAACACCAGAGTCAAGTACTGGACAATACTACACATATATACTTGTTACTACACTATCACAACACCAGAGTCAAGTACTGGACAATACTACACATATATACTTGTTACTACACTATCACAACACCAGAGGCAATTACTGGACAATTCTACACATATATACTTGTTACTACACTATCACAACACCAGAGTCAAGTACTGGACAATACTACACATATATACTTGTTACTACACTATCACAACACCAGAGTCAAGTACTGGACAATACTACACATATATATTTGTTACTACACTATCACAACACCAGAGTCAAGTATTGGACAATACTACACATGTATACTTGTTACTACACTATCACAACACCAGAGTCAAGTACTGGACAATACTACACATATATACTTGTTACTACACTATCACAACACCAGAGTCAAGTATTGGACAATACTACACATATATACTTGTTACTACACTATCACTTTATATTTTATATCCATATTGTATCACCTACTCCAGTTGTTTGAAATGTTATCATAAAAACAATTTCACTTTTCAGATAATTTCAATCTCAAATACATCAAAGAATTGTTGATTTATAAAACGAAGTTGACACAATTCTTTTTGTTTTTCTAAGAATCCAAATAACTTATAGATGAGTAAGAAGTTTGAAGGTTAAAATCAACAGAATCAGAAGTTTTTGTTGACATTGTTGTAAGGATTTATTTGTGCTGGCATCACAGGATAAAAGAGTGAACAGTTATAAATTACATAAAAATAATAATCATTCATTAAAATAAAAGACATTTCATTCAATAATATTCATTATGCTGAAAGAGTTCTTGAAATGTTCTGGTGATGAAACGTCTATTTTTCATCTAAAGAAGCTAAATTAAAACAAATGCTCATCAGGCAAAACAAAATCATACAAACTTTTAACGATAATTTGGTGAGTAAAGTCCAAAATACGATGCAAACCTGTCTGAGAACTTTTAAAAAAAAAAAAATGTTCTGTGAAACAGAACCTTTGTATGGTGACTCATCAGTGTCACATCGGGTCATGGAAGACGGGTCAGGATTCTTGCTGTGTCTCAAATCGCATACTAGCGTACTCAAAGTTAGTATTTTTAGTGCGTCTCAATTCTTAGTATGTAAATTTAGTGCGCCATGCACACTAAAATGGCGTACTAACACGCCCACAAAACTGAGTATGGTTCGATGGAAACTAACCACCCTAAACGGCTCCATCTTAATGATGTTTTAAACGGAAGTGATGTCATTTATTTATCGTGAATTTCTCTGTGAGATGTATAAAGTATCTATCTATCATATATTCATATACTTACAGGTGCATTTTCAGCAGCAGTAGAAGGATGACACGTCTTCGCTGCTGATACCAGCTTAAATATCTTGCGAATATTTTGATTCTCATTTTTTTCTTTATTTCTTTTTCCAAACTTGCCAAACATGCTGCCAGCAGGTGGCGATAGCGTTCAAACAGCTGGTTGAAACCGTCGTTAAATAGTAGTAGAAGAAGAAGCTGTCGCGTCATTTCCTGTTAGTGTGTAGCAGCAGAGTTTGATTTGAGACATACTATCTGTGGAGGATTAGTTACTAGTTAGTACGTACACTATCCTGATGCATACTAACTTCTAGTGTACTAAGAGAAGTATGCGATTTGAGACATACTATCTGTGGAGGATTAGTTACTAGTTAGTACGTACACTATCCTGATGGCTACTAACTTCTAGTATACTAAGAGAAGTATGTGATTTGAGACATACTATCTGTGGAGGATTAGTTACTAGTTAGTACGTACACTATCCTGATGCATACTAACTTCTAGTGTACTAAGAGAAGTATGTGATTTGAGACATACTATCTGTGGAGGATTAGTTACTAGTTAGTACGTACACTATCCTGATGCATACTAACTTCTAGTGTACTAAGAGAAGTATGTGATTTGAGACATACTATCTGTGGAGGATTAGTTACTAGTTAGTACGTACACTTCCTGGGCTCAAAAAATACGACACTATCCTGATGCATACTAACTTCTAGTATACTAAGAGAAGTATGTGATTTGAGACATACTATCTGTGGAGGATTAGTTACTAGTTAGTACGTACACTATCCTGATGCATACTAACTTCTAGTGTACTAAGAGAAGTATGTGATTTGAGACATACTATCTGTGGAGGATTAGTTACTAGTTAGTACGTACACTATCCTGATGGCTACTAACTTCTAGTGTACTAAGAGAAGTATGTGATTTGAGACATACTATCTGTGGAGGATTAGTTACTAGTTAGTACGTACACTATCCTGATGCATACTAACTTCTAGTGTACTAAGAGAAGTATGCGATTTGAGACACAGCATCTGTCAGCGTCAGAACACTTGGATCAAATGAACACGTGGACGAGATGAAGGAACAGTTTTCCTTGTCGTGCTGGAATAACTCGGACGGTTCGGCCGGAAAGTACTTGAGCGACAGTTGAAAGTGAAACTTGGAGGCGTTTGTTCTGCCGTCGTCGGCCTGACGTCCATGTTTACTCTGTCGCAGACGAGCAAAAACCAGATCAAGGTGGATCTAGTGGACGAGAACTTCACAGAGCTGAAGGGCGAGATCGCGGGACCTCCTGACACGCCGTACGAAGGTGGGTTTTCTTTCCTTGGAACAGTTAATATTCCTAATGTATAATTATTTTCCAGGAGGTCGATATCAACTAGAAATCAAAATCCCAGAAACGTATCCTTTCAATCCACCCAAGGTTAGTCACTCGACGTCCTCTTCTGTTGATACTGTGATCCAAACGTCTACTTTCTCTTCCCTCAGGTGCGCTTCATAACGAAGATCTGGCATCCCAACATCAGCTCGGTCACAGGAGCCATTTGTCTGGACATCCTCAAGGACCAGTGGTGAGATCCGGACTTAGGGTTCTGGGGGGTCACGGGTTGGATGAACGTGTGGTACCGTGTGTCTCCTGCAGGGCGGCGGCCATGACGCTGAGGACGGTCCTGCTGTCGCTACAGGCCTTGCTGGCGGCCGCGGAACCGGATGATCCTCAAGACGCCGTGGTAGCCAATCAGGTGAGAGACGTCACGTGACTTGTTTCGGTCACACTCGATTATATGAAACTGAAACGATGTGGAAGAGTTTCCTGGTTCTCGGTTGAAGACGAATGAACGAAAAGAAAAGCGGTAAAAAGGCTCGACTGATTCCTGACATGATTCATGTCAAACCGGTTTTGTTGTTATTTTAAGGAAGTAAATCAGTGTCAGAATCAATTTAAACATTTCAAATGTTGAAACCTTCAAGTTTTTATTCAAATGGTCTTTTTTTAAGCTTTGGGTTATTTTTTTATTGATTAAAATCAATATTTTATATGGAAACGTTTTCATTTTTAAACATATAATTGAAGAAAAACAAATATTCTCTAAACATTAATTTTTACATGGTTTGATATTTTAATTACAATAATTAAAAAACACGTTTTATAAATTAAATTATTTTAAATTCATCATAAAAATGTTGGTACAATAGTGTCACCAGACATTACCAGAAGAGAACCGAAATACCGGATCGATCTTTCAGACGATCGGTGCTCGATTGAATTGGTCTGGAGTGATTGAACCATTTTTTTATCGTCTTACAAAAGCTATGAATTAAGTTTTATGGAATTTAGAAAATGTGTTTTTGAATGATTGGAATTGAACACTTTGTGTAAAAAGAATATTAAAAAGATCATTTTAAAAAGATTGTATTTAGTTATTCCCTCCAAAAAATGTCAACCTTTTTATTAGAGTAATGATTGAATAATTATAAATCCAAAAATAATTTGAAAAGTAAGTAAATTATATTTGTAAAGCTTTTCTAGACCAGGGTCACAAAGCGCTTAAACAATCAAAACGATATTCAATAAAAATAAATACTTTAACGGTCAAGATAAAACTGAGACAAACACAAGAGTCTCAGAAAATCAAATCAAAGTGTGTTGAGATGTTTCTTGAAGGAGTCAGTAGATCATCAAACACAGATGTTTCTTGAAGGAGTCAGTAGATCATCAAACATAGATGTTTCTTGAAGGAGTCAGTAGATCATCAAACACGGATGTTTCTTGAAGGAGTCAGTAGATCATCAAACACAGATGTTTCTTGAAGGAGTCAGTAGATCATCAAACACAGATGTTTCTTGAAGGAGTCAGTAGATCATCAAACAAAGATGTTTCTTGAAGGAGTCAGTAGATCATCAAACAAATGTTTTTGAAGAGTCAGTAGATCATCAAACAGATGTTTCTTGAAGGAGTCAGTAGACATCAAACACAGATGTTTCTTGAAGGAGTAAGTAGATCATCAAACACAGATGTTTTTGAAGGAGTCAGTAGATCAAAACACAGATTTTTGAAGGAGTCAGTAGATCATCAAACACAGATGTTTTTGAAGGAGTCAGTAGATCATCAAACACAGATGTTTCTTGAAGGAGTCAGTAGATCATCAAACACAGATGTTTCTTGAAGGATCAGTAGATCATCAAACACAGATGTTTCTTGAAGGAGTCATAGATCATCAAACACAGATTTTCTTGAAGGAGTCAGTAGATATCAAACACGTTTGATGTAGACTCAACACAGATGTTCTTGAGGAGTCAGTAATCATCAAACACAGATGTTTCTTGAAGATCAGTAGATCATCAAACACAATGTTTTTGAAGGAGTCAGTAGACATCAAACACAGAGTTTCTTGAAGGAGTCAGTAGATCATCAAACAAGATGTTTCTTGAAGGAGTCAGTAGACATCAAACACAAGTTTTTGGGAGTCAGTAGATCATCAAACACAGATGTTTTTGAAGGAGTCAGTAGATCATCAAACACAGATGTTTCTTGAAGAGTCAGTAGATCATCAAAACGATGTTTCTTGAAGGAGTCAGTAGATCATCAAACAAATGTTTTTGAAGTTGTAGTAGACATCAAACACAGATTTTTGAGGAGTAGTAGATCATCAAACACAGATGTTTCTTGAAGTTCAGTAGATCATCAAAAAGATGTTTCTTAAGGAGTCAGTAGATCATCAAACACAGATTTTTAAGGAGTCAGTAGATCATCAACACAGATTTTTGAAGGATCAGTAGATCACAACACAATTTTTTGAAGGAGTCAGTAATCATCAAACACATAGAGTTCCAAAGCTTAGGAGCAACAGTTGAGGATTCTCTCTTGGTCCGAGTTAGGAACCATCAGTAGATTCTGATCCACAGACCTCACCGATGGGTGTAAGTCTGGATCAGATCACTGATGGAAGGTCTGACCATGAATAGATCTGAAAGTAAGAACCAGAATTTTAAAATGATCCTGAAAGAAACTGGCAGCCAGTGAAGAGTTTGAAGGAGAAATGTGAGTTCTTCTACTAGAGCGGCTCAGAATTCTGGCTGCAGAGTTTTTGTGACACTGATTTACATCCGTACCTCGACCTCTCTGGAGCCTTGACTGGTCAGTGTTGGACTCATGTGACCTGTCGGAGTCATGTGACCACCATGTGCCTCTGATGTGTCCCCAGTACAAGCATTACCCGGAGATGTTCAAACAAACGGCTCGACTCTGGTCGCACGTCTATGCAGGCGCTCCCGTCTCCAGTCCGGAGTACACACACAAGATAGACAAGCTCTGCGCCATGGGCTTCGAAAAGGTGAGTCGTCCACGCCCGCGTCCTTCTCTTCGCCGCCTTCTCACCTTTCTTTCTCCGTCTGCTCATCAGAACGCAGTAATAGTCGCGCTGTCGTCGAAGTCCTGGGACGAGGAGACGGCAACGGAGCTGCTGCTCAGCAACTGAAGCTTCGCTCGTCCAGTTCCCGCCGTCGTCTCTGCGTCTCCTCCCCCTTTTACTGTGGACTCCGCCCCCTTCCCCCCCACACACACACACAAACACACCCCTCTGACACATCTGTCCGTCATCACCGGTTCACACTCCACGCTTCCGTCACTTTACTTTCTCCTCACTCAGCGTTTTTACTCTGTGGTACAATCAAAGATCCGCCCACTTCCCCCGCGAAGTTCAACCACCAAGTGTCCGAGAACGGCTCGTCCTCGCCTATGCAGTACATTTACTTTTTTTTCTTTCGGTTTGGTACCCGAGCGTCGTACTCGCGTCCACGTCACGATCCATGAATCAGGCTGATGTCAGATCCTCCTTCTGTCCCAGTCCCCCGGGGTGAACCAGCAGTCGTCACGAGCTGAAGGAAAACCTTTTCTTTTTTAAAAAAAAAAAAAAAAACCTCGATCCTGCCAACGAAACCTTTTTTTTTTTTTTTAATCAATTTCTTTCCCCGACGAACCTTTAGCGACTTTTTTTCTTTTTTGGTTTAAGTTGAAGCCAATAAACGACGACCGTTTTAACAGCCGATCCGAAGGTGAAAGCAAGTAAAAGAAACGGTTTCTTCACGCCAACAGATAATTAATTCATCTGTAAATAAAGATATTCAAGTCTGTGTTCAGAAGTCGCTCGTCGTTTTTTTTTTCTTCCTCGACTCGTCAAAGATGATCGAACGCTCGGAGGATGACGTGTCCGGACACGATGAAAACTCTGTAGTTCGCCTCCTTTTTAAATGGCAACATTCCACGATAGTTGCAGGACGAGGTTCGAGAGACGACGGAGCAGATCGAAGATACTTTTAGATAAATGTGGTTAGTGAGCTGTGTTGAGATTAAAAATGACAAACTTACATTAAATTAATTGGAGTTTCTAATCTCAAAATGAGAGGAAAACAGTGACTGGTTTGAAGATAATGGTGTAACAAGTGTGTAGTAAGTAATTTATATTTGTAGAGCACTTTTCTAGACCAGGGTCACAAAGCGCTTAAACAATCAAAACAATACTCGATAAAACATATACTTTAAAGATCAAGATAACACCGGAGACAAACACGAGTCTCAGAGTATCAAGGAAAAGCTCCAATAAAAGTGTTGAGATGTTTCTTGAAGGAGTCAGTAGATCATCAAACACAGATGTTTCTTGAAGGAGTCAGTAGATCATCAAACACAGATGTTTCTTGAAGGAGTCAGTAGATCATCAAACACAGATGTTTCTTGAAGGAGTCAGTAGATCATCAAACACAGATGTTTCTTGAAGGAGTCAGTAGATCATCAAACACAGATGTTTCTTGAAGGAGTCAGTAGATCATCAAACACAGAGATGTTTCTTGAAGGAGTCAGTAGATCATCAAACACAGATGTTTCTTGAAGGAGTCAGTAGATCATCAAACACAGATGTTTCTTGAAGGAGTCAGTAGATCATCAAACACAGATGTTTCTTGAAGGAGTCAGTAGATCATCAAACACAGAGATGGTTCCAAAGCTTAGGAGCAACAGTCTGGAAGGATTTCTCTCCTCTGGTCCGGAAGTTCAGGAACCATCAGTAGATTCTGATTCACAGACCTCAGAGCCCGAGCTGGGGTGTAAGGCTGGATCAGATCACTGATGGAAGGTCTGACCATGAATAGATCTGAAAGTAAGAACCAGAATTTTAAAATGATCCTGAAAGAAACTGGCAGCCAGTGAAGAGTTTGAAGGAGAAATGTGAGTTCTTCTACTAGAGCGGCTCAGAATTCTAATTGTAGAGTTTTGTATGAACTGCAGACGCAAGAGATCCTAGGCCACACAAACAAACTGTTACAATACTCCAGACGACAGTGACACCAGGATCCAAATACAAATGATTATAATACTAGTTGTTTATGAGAAAATATTGTCGCTGGATACAACAGTGTAATTAACTACTGGACTAAATGTCAACAAGAGCATCAGCGTCGTTGAGAATGACGTGATTCTCGGTTTCAAAACAGACACAGAAAACCTTGATTGTCGCTTCTCAGGCACGTTTGTGCGACCAGTGCGAGCAGCTGACGCCGACAGATGGTATTTTCAGTTTCATGTCGTGCTTCTTCAAGTCGCTCCAACAAACACTGGCTCGGATCCACGACCAGAAAACGCTGCCATTGGCTTTTCCTCGCTCATGACTCAGCAAAAACATTTTATTCTGACGTGAGAGTTTAAATTACATCATCAAACTAATCTTCCATGTTGTCAATAATAGCGTTTTTGCAACAACAAAAAATATAAGCAAATATTATATAGGGACACTTAAGAAGTTTCTTTATTATTCATTTATTACAAAGTTGTTTTAATTATATAAAAGTTTCCTAAATCAAAAACATTCTCAATGGAAACACATATTTACGAAAACATTTTTTCTATATTTCTTGAAAAAAAATTATATTCACAGAAAAAACAAGAATTATATTCACGATAAGAAAACATCAAATGAAAAATTGTATTGGTGAGAAAAAGATAAAATATATATATATATTTATATATATATATATATATATATTTACGAAAAAAACAAATTAACTTAATTATTCACAAAAAATAACGGTATCCTCTTGTCCTCAGTCATCGCAAGGATCTTGCAGGATTTAATTGTGACATGAGCTGCAGATGATGTAATGACTGCTGCCATCTAGCGACTGTAAGTTTAATTGCAACACAAAAATGACACTTTAAATAATTATATATAAAACATTTTTATTTTAATACACTTTATTTACTTATATCACAAGAGTGTCTCAATACTTTCTTTTACCTCTACTCACTATTGACACTACGTGTCTTAATTCAACTGTAAAAAACCCGATATACCTAAATTTCTATTTTATTTTGTGTCTTATGTTATTTTCATTCTTTTATTCTGTACTGACATCCCAGAAAATTACAACACTGGCAATAAAAGTTAGCTTTAATTACAAAATATACAGTATATATATTTTTTAATTAAACTTATAAAAGTCGTTTTTTTTTTAGTAAAAGCCGATTTAAAAATTAGTTTTTGTTTGATAAAAGTTAAAATGGAATCAAAGTAGTTTTTTAATAAATAATAAATAAACAAAACTATCTTTATGGGACTATTCTTTTAAATAATATTGATGAATATTGATTCTAATTTTACTGTAATGTAGTATATTTAATTTTATGAATCTCTTTTTCATTTCATTCATCTTTATTCTGTAATTCTACCACAGCAAAAAACATGTGTTTTGTTTAGAAAACTGGCAATAAAAGTTTATGGTTCTGATTCTGAAAAAAAGTGCATTAATGGAAAAGAAAATTACATATTTTTTAATTGAAGTAAAAAAAAAAAAGTCAACTTCTATTGAAGGGAAAACCGTTTTAAATGTGTTTTTATTTCATAAAAATTTAAAAAATAAAGACTCAAAGTCGTTTTTAAATGTATAATAAAGAAACAAAACTACCTTCATAGGACGCAGTAGTTTTATAATATTGATTACAAATTACAACACTGGCAATAAAAGATCAAAAACGTTGCTTTTAAATTGAAGTTATAAAAGTCATTTTTTTAATGACTTTTGAAAATCGTTTTAAATTAGTTATTCTTTCATAAGAGTTAAAAAAAAGAATCAAAGTCGTTATTAAATAAATATAAAAAGAAAAATAAACGAACTTCATAGAACTCGGTAGTTTTATAATAATATTGCTTATAATGTCCGTGAACATAAACAGCAGTTCCATCCCCTTGCACTTGGGGGCGCTGTTGCTCTAACTGGACCGGATGAGAGGCGACGACAAAGAACAAGATCCAGTGGATGATCAGATGATCAGAAGATCAGATGATCAGACGGTTCGCAGGAGCAGAGATCGATTCAAGTATCGAAGCTCCTCAGCGAGGGGAACCTTTGGGTCCAGAACCGGGTCCACGATGCGAGCGTCCGCCTCCTGAGATCTGGATCATGGACTTCCCGGGTCACTTCCAGAACATCTTCCAGCAGCTCAACCAGCAGCGGCTGCAGGCGCAGATGTGCGACTGCGCGGTGGAGGTCGGAGGTCAGAGGTTCCAGGCCCACCGCGCCATCCTGGCCGCCTGCAGCTCCCACTTCAAGGCTCTCCTCGGCGACCCGGCGGGAGGGGCCGTGGTGACCCTTGACCCCGGCGTGGTCACCCCCGCGGCCTTCGCCACCCTGCTGGACATGATCTACACGTCCACGCTCAGCCTGCGCGCCTCTGACGTCATGGACGTGCTGCTGGCCGCGTCACACCTGCACCTGAACTCTGTGGTCAAAGCCTGCAAGATGCACCTGTCCAGGAGGAACTTCCCGTCCGCGCCCCCGGAGGGCTGGAGGTCGGTGAGCTCCTCTGGGGAGGTGGAGGTGAGTCAGTCTGGAGGAGCAGAGGAGGAGGAGCAGGTGGAGGAGGTCCAGGTCCAGTGGGTCAGGGATCGCCGGGAGAAGAGGAAACACCAGGAACGTACAGGCAACCGGAAGCGATCCTGCAGGTCACCGGAAGTGACGAGGAGCTGTTCTGAGGAGACTAAAGGTGTGTGTATATAGTGTAGTAACAATATAAATGTGTAGTATTGTCCAGTACTTGACTCTGGTGTTGTGATAGTGTAGTAACAATATAAATGTGTAGTATTGTCCAGTACTTGACTCTGGTGTTGTGATAGTGTAGTAACAAGGATATATATATGTAGTATTGTTGAGTACTTGACTCTGGTGTTGTGATAGTGTAGTAACAAGTATATATGTGTAGTATTGTCCAGTACTTGACTCTGGTGTTGTGATAGTGTAGTAACAAGTATATATGTGTAGTATTGTCCAGTACTTGACTCTGGTGTTGTGATAGTGTAGTAACAAGTATATATGTGTAGTATTGTCCAGTACTTGACTCTGGTGTTGTGATAGTGTAGTAACAAGTATATATGTGTAGTATTGTCCAGTACTTGACTCTGGTGTTGTGATAGTGTAGTAACAAGTATATATGTGTAGTATTGTCCAGTACTTGACTCTGGTGTTGTGATAGTGTAGTAACAAGTATATATGTGTAGTATTGTCGAGTACTTGACTCTGGTGTTGTGATAGTGTAGTAACAAGTATATATGTGTAGTATTGTCCAGTACTTGACTCTGGTGTTGTGATAGTGTAGTAACAAGTATATATGTGTAGTATTGTCCAGTACTTGACTCTGGTGTTGTGATAGTGTAGTAACAAGTATATATGTGTAGTATTGTCCAGTACTTGACTCTGGTGTTGTGATAGTGTAGTAACAAGTATATATGTGTAGTATTGTCCAGTACTTGACTCTGGTGTTGTGATAGTGTAGTAACAAGTATATATGTGTAGTATTGTTGAGTACTTGACTCTGGTGTTGTGATAGTGTAGTAACAAGTATATATGTGTAGTATTGTCCAGTACTTGACTCTGGTGTTGTGATAGTGTAGTAACAAGTATATATGTGTAGTATTGTCCAGTACTTGACTCTGGTGTTGTGATAGTGTAGTAACAAGTATATATGTGTAGTATTGTCCAGTACTTGACTCTGGTGTTGTGATAGTGTAGTAACAAGTATATATGTGTAGTATTGTCCAGTACTTGACTCTGGTGTTGTGATAGTGTAGAAACAAGTATATATGTGTAGTATTGTCCAGTACTTGACTCTGGTGTGATAGTGTAGTAACAAATATATATGTGTAGTATTGTCCAGTACTTGACTCTGGTGTTGTGATAGTGTAGAAACAAGTATATATGTGTAGTATTGTCCAGTACTTGACTCTGGTGTTGTGATAGTGTAGTAACAAGTATATATGTGTAGTACTGTCCAGTACTTGACTCTGGTGTTGTGATAGTGTAGTAACAAGTATATATGTGTAGTATTGTCCAGTACTTGACTCTGGTGTTGTGATAGTGTAGTAACAAGTATATATGTTTAGTACTGTCCAGTACTTGACTCTGGTGTTGTGATAGTGTAGTAACAAGTATATATGTGTAGTATTGTCCAGTACTTGACTCTGGTGTTGTGATAGTGTAGTAACAAGTATATATGTGTAGTATTGTCCAGTACTTGACTCTGGTGTTGTGATAGTGTAGTAACAAGTATATATGTGTAGTATTGTCCAGTACTTGACTTTTGACGAAGTCGTAACTGCTTTAATTAGTTTTCAAACCAAAATCACTGTATCCTCTCGTCCTCAGTCATGACCATGATCTAACGGTATTTATTTGTTCCTCTAGCTGTGGATGATGTAATACCTGCTGCCATCTAGAGGCCATAAGGTTAATTGCAACTCAAAAAGTTATATTTACGGAAAGAAACCATCAAAACAAAAATTATACTCACAAAAAAAAGTTATATTTACATAAAAACAACAAGAATTATATTTACAAAAAAAACATTGTATTCCTGAAAAAACCCGATCATAACATCAATTATATTCATGGAAAAAAAAACGTATCCTCTCATCCTCAGTCATCACAAGGATCTTGCAGGATTTAATTCTAACTTAAGCTGTGGATAATGTAATGACTGCTGCCATCTAGAGGCTAGAAGTTGAATTGCAACACAAAAAGTTATATTTACGGAAAGAAACCATCAAAACAGAAATTATAATTACGAAAAAACTAAAGTTATATTCACATAAAAAACAAGAATCATATCTATGAAAAGAAAACATCTAAACAACAAAAATTATAATAAAAAAAAAAATTATATTGACAAAAAAACAAATAAAAACAACAAGAATTATATTTACGAAAAAAAAAAAAAAACAGCAAAAGTAATATTCACAGAAAACCTTTCAAACAAAAATTGTATTCCGGAAAAAACCCGATCATAACAACAATTATATTCATGAAAAAAAACGGTATCCTCTCGTCCTCAGTCATCACAAGGATCTTGCAGGATTTAATTCTAACTTGAGCTGCCATCTAGAGGCTGGAAGTTTAATTGCAACACAAAAATGAACAAACGCTGTAAATAACTTGTTTCTTTTTGTTAATAAACATAAAACATATTTTTATTTGAATAACCTTTATTGAAATACAAACCATAACAGAACATGATTTGTTCAGTGTTGAACAAATACATCATGAACGTTCATCAATACTTTGTTTCTCCTCCAGACCAGACGTCCTTGAAGATCCACATCACGGAGGTCGAGGCAAAGTACGAGTCGGACGAGGTCCAACTTCCCAGCAGCAGCAGCTGTGGAGGAACCTGGGAGGCGAGTGGAGACGCCGAGGTGAAGGTGAAGGAGGGCGAGGAGACCAGGATGTTGGAGGTGAAGAAGGAGAGTCCAGATCCAACGCTGTCCCCGTCGTCTCCGCTCCAGGACTCCAGTCAGCTCCTCACAGCCGTGGACAGTCTCCAGGCCCAGCTGGGTCTCCCTGAGGGAGAAGAAGGTCTGGAGGGTCTCTCGGACCTGGCCTTCTCCTCCTTCCTCAACCCAGACTGTGTGATGGGAGGTCTGGGGGAGGAGGAGGGTCTGGCGGGTCTCAGGGCCGCAGCCGCTGCCACTGAAGCTCCCGGGGACTCCTCTCTGGTCCTGACCCCGGTCCCGCAGCTGGTCCCGGGTCAGAGTCCCGGCTTCAGCGGGACCCTGATCCTCCAGCCGGGGCAGAACTTCCTCCAGGTCCAGCTCAGCGGGGGAACGAACGCAGGAGCGTCGGGAGGAGGGACCGTCTTCCGCCGCATCGCCCCGAAAGCCAGACCCGAATCGGAACCGGACCCGACCCCGGAACCGGATCCTCCCTTCGTCAGAGCCTCGGAGGAGACGGTGGCCAAGTGCAAGAAGGCGGCCGCCGAGGACCTGGTCCTGCTGGTGGAGGGCGAGAAGAAGTACGCCTGCAGGATCTGCTCCAAGACCTTCATGAACCTGACGGACTGCAGGAAACACATCCGGGTCCACACGGGCGAGAAACCGTACCCGTGCCTCAGGTGCGGCAAACGCTTCAGCCAGTCGTCGCACCTGTACAAGCACTGCAAGAACTCCACGTGTCTCAGCTGGAGGTCGGACCCGACGCTGCAGGATCTGGTCTGAGGAACATGAAGAACCAGTGACTTTAG
>JACEEU010000687.1:22848437-22858437 GCA_016630915.1 Callionymus lyra
CAGTTGGTACTGGACTCTCTCACAGGCCCGACCTTCGAGCCTCTTGACCAAGTCCCACTGGATATCTTGTCTTTCAAGGTATCGCTCCTTCTGGCACTAACAACCACGAAGAGAGCAAGTGAGCTTTGTGCCATTTCCATTAGCCCTGAGTGTCTTTCCTTTGGCGTCGAGGAGTCTTCGGTGTCTTTGCGTCCTAACCCAGCGTTCTGCCCAAAGATTCTGAGTTCCTTGTTCCGGGCGACGACCTTCACGCTGTGGGCCTTTCATCCGCCGCCCCACTCGGACCCGGGTCAGGAACGTCTCCACCTGTTGTGTCCAGTGAGGGCGTTGGCCTGTTACTTGCGGCGGGTGGCTGTGTTTGGGCGCTCTGATGCCCTCTTTGTCTGCCACGGTAGATGCCGACGGGGAGAGGCGGTCTCCTCCCAGAGGTTCTCTCATTGGGTGAGATCGGCCATTATCCGGGCCTACCGAGCAGCGGGTGGATCCGCTCCTAGCGGTCTGAGGGCACACTCCACCTGTGGCGTGGCAGCCTCAGTGGCTCTTTTGCGGGGTGTGGCAGCAGAGGATATCTGCTCAGCTGCCTCTTGGGTGTCCACGTCTACCTTTGCTAAGGCCTATCTCCTCGACGTAATGGCGGGATCAGTAGCTCATA
Source organism: Callionymus lyra (assembly GCA_016630915.1). Lineage (NCBI taxonomy): Eukaryota > Metazoa > Chordata > Actinopteri > Syngnathiformes > Callionymidae > Callionymus > Callionymus lyra. The sequence continues at coordinate 22,849,090 of JACEEU010000687.1, forward strand.
CGGTTTTGAGCGCTGCTGTGCCCCCCTCAGGGCCCACGGCTCCAGTGGATTTGGATCCTGGGCCGGTGGGGCCCTAGCGATGCTGCTTCAGGAGCGGCGTCCAGCTGGGGGTACATTTATCCCGTCAGGCTTCGCCTTTGGGTTAAACCAATAGCGAAGCCGTTAGAGGGCGGAGCACCAATGACGTAGAACCCCTGAGTTATCTATCATAACCTCAGGTTCTACGAGTTTGTGCGAAGCCATCTAACCTAGTCGCCCAGCGGCCGCCCTTCTCGCTGAGTTTCAGTTGGAGAAAGTGCGGCGGGTGCTTCCCGCCTTTATAGGAAGTGGACTGCCCCCTGCTGGGTGGCGAGTTCATTAAGCTTTCTCAGAGACGAGGCGGTGCCTCGGGGTAAACCAATAGCGAAGCCGTTAGAGGGCTTCGCACCAACTCATAGAACCTGAGGTTATGATAGATAACTCAGGGGTTATTGACCTTGTTTTCTGGAGAAAATGTTTGAAAAAAGAGAAATAATTCAGAAACATGTAGAGAACCAGACTGAGGAACAAAAAGAAGGAAAACAGGAAGAAAAAAGTCAGAATAATATGTGACGTAAACTCATCGACTTCATCTCTACACAAAGAAAACTGGAGTCTTTTATTGGAGGTCAATGGTTCAACTTTATTGACACTGAAGAGGAAACAAGAGTCACAATGATTACAAACAAACAGTCAAAGAAAGATTCATCCAAACACTCGTGGATCATGTTGACGCCTCAGAGAGTCTCTGGCTGAACATCTGCTGGAGACACTTCCAACATCTCCACCTCCTCCACAGGTGCTGGGAGCTGCTCTCTACTCCTGCTCCTCTGGACCACAACAACAACAACAACAACAACAACAACACACATCATGAAGATCACAACACTGAGCATCACAGACCGCACCAGATGGTGATCAACCTCTGGCTCTCCGAACATTACGAGGGTTTTAGATGTGAACACACAATGATCGTCTTTCATGATCACACACCAGAACTCTCCGCTGTGTTCCAGAGAGATGTTAGTGATCACCAGGCTCGTGTCGGAACGAAAGATTCTGTCTACTTGTCCTTGATATACACGTGATGTTCTTCCTTCAGTTCTGTTTGTCTTCATGAACCAGCGGATCTCATCAGGCTGTTTCCAGTCACATCCTAGAGTCACGTCCTCTCCTCCAGTGAAGAACACATCAGCAGGCGGGTCGGACTCAGGACACATATACAGGAAGTAATGAATAAACTGATCACCGCGCTCACAGGTGTATCTACCTGTGTGGTCCAAGGTCAGTGATGGAAACATCAGAGTGTAGTTGAGAATCTCTCTCTCTTCTGTCTCTGAATAAATCTTCCACACATGTTGTTCGTTTCCACTGAAGTCAGAGCAGTTCAGCTCCAGACTCTCTCCCACCCACCCGTGAATGTAATTATCTTGTATAGAAACATAAAACTCTTCCAGTAGTTCACAGCTCTGATGGTTCTTCTCCAGACAGTAATAAAAGAACAGACCAGAACTTCTGTCAAACGTTACCAGAAGAGATGTTTTGTTCTTCACTTGCTGTAGTTTGTGTATTGAAGATTTTTCATCATCGATTAAAGCTAATTCAAAGTTTATTGTTCTGTGGTTAGATTGACCTAAAGCCCACTGGACACTCTGGTTTGGTCCCGCACCGTCACAGTTCAGCTCCAGTGTCTGTCCAACATAAGGGTAAAAGGACTGAAGTCTCATATTCCGTGTGTCACAAACCAGGAGAGTGAAGTTCCTCTCGTGCGTCACGTTGTTCTGGGTCCAGCACTGTTCTTGGTACTGACCCGAGTCTGAAACCTTCAGAGGGTTTATTGTATAAGAAGCTCCTGTCTGCAGATTGTAGTCATAATCTTTTGTCTCCAGACTGAAGTCTTGATCCTGTGAAGAGTTCCACAGAAGTTCCTTCTCCTCACCGATCCATCTTGAGATCAAGCAGACGTCATCAGCTGTTCTGTTCAGGATGAAGTGATGAGAGACTCCTTCCATCTTGAGGACCTCAGCGAGGATGTTGTTGGAGAAGAACGCCACCAGCAGCAGGATCAGAGCAGCCATGTCTTCGTCTGTGAGTGAGAGTCGACTCTGCTGCGACTTCATGATGTCAATCTCTTCACCATCAGTTGCTTCTCGCCTACGATTCCTGGAACTAGACGATATCATCAGGAGGATGTTCTACGTCTACTTCCTGCTTTATCAGATGTGAAGCATCAACGGAAACTGTCGTGAACTCACATGATTCACACTATTTTTATGCAGTTCAGCTGAAAACATAAGTATTGCTTCATTCAATTTACTTTTTCACTTTTATCAGTTAATTTTCTCAAAACCTGGCACTTAATAATATAAGTTACCTGGCAAATATTAACATCACATTAACATAGTTTAAAGTCATATAACAGCATAAAAACACTGTTTTTTAACTTCTTTTCAAAATAACAAGTCGTCTCCGAAACAAACCAAAGTGAATCAAGATGAGTGAGAAAAAAAAAGATCAAATATCAATTTCACAAAAGTCACCTCACTATGAGCTGTGCTGTGTCTCAAATCGCATACTACTCTTAGTATACAAGAAGTTAGTGTGCATCAGGATAGTGTACGTACTAACTAGTACGCAAATCCTCCACAGATAGTATGTCTCAAATCAAACTCTGCTGCTACACACTAACAGGAAATGACGCGACAGCTTCTTCTTCTACTACTATTTAATGATGATTTCAACCAGCTGTAGGAACACTATCGCCACCTGCTGGCAGCACATTTTGCAAGTTTGGAAAAAGAAATAAAGAAAAAATATGAGAATCGAAATATTCGCGAGATATTTAAGCTGATATCAGCAGCGAAGACATGTTTATCCTCCTACTGCTGCTGAAAATACACCTGTACGTATATATATATATGCATTTATATATGACGTAACTAACCGTTTAAAACGTCATTAAGATGGAGCTGTTTAGTGTGGTTAGTGTCCATCGAACCATACTCAGTTTTGTGGGCGTGTTAGTACGCCAATTTAGTGTGCATGGCGCACTAAATTTCGCAAAATAAGAATTGAGACGCACTAAAGCACTAAAAATACTAACTTTGAGTACACTAGTATGCGATTTGAGACACAGCCCTGGTGTTTTGTGGAAAGTGGAGTCTACATGAACTTTTCATTATGTCAGATTTTCACGCCATTTGCGTCACTTTTGCTTCCCTGTCCCCCGTCAACGCTTGATGTCGGCAACACTGTGATGGTCAGCTCCCCCCCTTCCCCCTTTGCCCCTCCCCACTCTGATGGTGAGCTCCACAGCTTCACTCTGATGGTGAGCTCCACAGCTTCACTCTGATGGTGAGCTCCACAGCTTCACTCTGATGGTGAGCTCCACAGCTTCACTCTGATGGTGAGCTCCACAGCTTCACTCCGATGGTGAGCTCCACAGCTTCACTCTGATGGTGAGCTCCACAGCTTCACTCCGATGGTGAGCTCCACAGCTTCACTCCGATGGTGAGCTCCACAGCTTCACTCCGATGGTGAGCTCCACAGCTTCACTCTGATGGTGAGCTCCACAGCTTCACTCTGATGGTGAGCTCCACAGCTTCACTCTGATGGTGAGCTCCACAGCTTCACTCTGATGGTGAGCTCCACAGCTTCACTCTGATGGTGAGCTCCACAGCTTCACTCTGATGGTGAGCTCCACAGCTTCACTCTGATGGTGAGCTCCACAGCTTCACTTCACTGATGGTGAGCTCCACAGCTTCACTCTGATGGTGAGCTCCACAGCTTCACTCTGATGGTGAGCTCCACAGCTTCACTCTGATGGTGAGCTCCACAGCTTCACTCTGATGGTGAGCTCCACAGCTTCACTCTGATGGTGAGCTCCACAGCTTCACTCTGATGGTGAGCTCCACAGCTTCACTCCGATGGTGAGCTCCACAGCTTCACTCTGATGGTGAGCTCCACAGCTTCACTCCGATGGTGAGCTCCACAGCTTCACTCTGATGGTGAGCTCCACACCGCTTCACTCCGATGGTGACACAGCTTCACTCTGATGGTGAGCTCCACAGCTTCACTCCGATGGTGAGCTCCACAGCTTCACTCTGATGGTGAGCTCCACAGCTTCACTCTGATGGTGAGCTCCACAGCTTCACTCTGATGGTGAGCTCCACAGCTTCACTCTGACGGTGAGCTCCACAGCTTCACTCTGATGGTGAGCTCCACAGCTTCACTCTGATGGTGAGCTCCACAGCTTCACTGACTCGATTACATTTTTAGCCAAAGCACGTGTTAATTATATTGTAGTTACACATGTCAACGTAGTTATACATGTATAACCTCACGAGAGGTTTCAAACAAGATCGTCTCTGTTAATAAAGAATTTGTCTTAACTTATGACAAATATAAACATTTACACTCGTGTGAACTCCTTTACAACAGTGTGATCGGTAGAATATTTTAAAAGAACGATTATAAACTGTTAATTCCGTCTCAATTGATGTTTGCATTGTTTTCTGATCACGAAAAGAGAAATCATTGGGATTTATTTAGAAAAAAATTGCATTTTTTCACAAAACAATCTTTATAAAGAGAGTCAGTCTCACCAGATATGAGCTAATTCTAAAACAAATATTGAATAATTGGAATTAAAATGAAACAAATATTAAATAATTGGAATTAAAATGAAACAAATATTAAATAATTGAAATAAAATATAACAAATACTGAATAATTGGAATTAAAATGAAACAAATATTAAATAATTGAAATAAAATATAACAAATATTGAATAATTGGAATTAAAATATAACAAATATTGAATAATTGGAATTAAAATATAACAAATATTAAATAATTGAAATTAAAATGAAACAAATATTAAATAATTGAAATAAAATATAACAAATACTGAATAATTGGAATTAAAATGAAACAAATATTAAATAATTGAAATTAAAATATAACAAATATTGAATAATTGGAATTAAAATATAACAAATATTGAATAATTGGAATTAAAATATAACAAATATTAAATAATTGAAATAAAAATATAACAAATATTGAAATAATTGGAATTAAAATGAACAAATATTAAATAATTGAAATAAAATATAACAAATACTGAATAATTGGAATTAAAATGAAACAAATATTGAATAATTGAAATAAAATATAACAAATATTGAATAATTGGAATTAAAATATAACAAATATTGAATAATTGGAATTAAAATATAACAAATATTAAATAATTGAAATAAAATATAACAAATATTGAATAATTGGAATTAAAATGAAACAAATATTAAATAATTGAAATAAAATATAACAAATACTGAATAATTGGAATTAAAATGAAACAAATATTGAATAATTGAAATAAAATATAACAAATATTGAATAATTGGAATTAAAATATAACAAATATTAAATAATTGAAATAAAATATAACAAATATTAAATAATTGAAATAAAATATAACAAATATTGAATAATTGGAATTAAAATGAAACAAATATTAAATAATTGAAATAAAATATAACAAATACTGAATAATTGGAATTAAAATGAAACAAATATTGAATAATTGAAAATAAAATATAACAAATATTGAATAATTGGAATTAAAATATAACAAATATTAAATAATTGAAATAAAATGTAACAAATATTAAATAATTGAAATAAAATATAACAAATACTGAATAATTGGAATTAAAATGAAACAAATATTGAATAATTGAAATAAAATATAACAAATATTGAATAATTGGAATTAAAATATAACAAATATTAAATAATTGAAATAAAATATAACAAATACTGAATAATTGGAATTAAAATGAAACAAATATTGAATAATTGAAATAAAATATAACAAATATTGAATAATTGAATTGAACCTTTCAATACTTGAAAAAAATGTCTTCAACCATTCAAATTCTGATTGGCACTGATTTACATGATTGGCTGAAAGATCGATCCAGTAGCTCGGCGCTCTGTTGGTTTTGTCTGGTGTCGCTTTAATACCAACATTATTTAAAAGGCTATGAATTAAAAATATTGAATTTAGAAAATATATTTTGAAACAATTGGAATTATAATATCAAACTCCATGTGTTAATTAATGTTTCATTCATTTATTTAAAAAACATAAGCGTTTAAAAAAAAAAAAAAAATCATCTAAAACAGGTGCATCGTTAAATTATAATTAATAAAACAAAAAAAATGTTGTGTTGGTAATTTTTGGATCAGTTTGAAAAAAACAACTTTTCATGAGTTTAAATACTTTTAATGTAAACATATTGTTTGACCAAAAGGTTTGATGTCGATGGACGGAACTTTCTCGTTTCTTCTAGAACATCAGTTCTTTGGGCATCTCCGTCCCTTGGATTCCCCCCAACAGGTTGTGGACGGACAAGGTCGTCATGGTTGATCTGGTGGAGTGTGTGGCGCTGCCGATGTGAGGCAACACAACTACACAACACAACACAACACAAGAGTCTCTCAGAGGATGTTTCATGGTTCTGTGTAAATAAACAGTACTGAGCTCCGTGTTCTATATCTATAGCAGTTTGTTTCTATATTATTACACACAAAGTTTTATTTTTATTTATTTATTTTATAATTGTTTTCTATGATTGAAGTCACTTTTGTGTTTGGGTCATTTTTTGAAGCAACTTTCATATTTTTATTAAAATATTTTTATTTTAATTGAAGCAACTTTCATATTTTTATTAAAATATTTTTATTTTAATTGAAGCACATTTTTATAATTTTATTGAAAATATGTTTTATTTTATTTGAAGCAAATTATTATAATATTTTTGAAAATATGTTTTATTTTAATTGAAGCAAATTGTATCATTTTATTGAAACATTTTGATTTCAATTGAAGCAAATTTTGTCATTTTATTGAAAATATTTTTTACTTTAATTCAAGCAAATTTTATTGAAATATTTTTATTTAAAATGAAGCATTTTTTTTATATTTTATTGATTTTTTTATTTATTTATTTAAGCAAATTTTATAATTGTATTGAAAATATTTGTTATTTTAATTGAAGCAAATTTTATAATTTTATTGAAATTTTTATTTAAAATGAAGCAATTTTTTTTTTTTTTTTTTTTTATTTTTTTTTTTTTTTTTAAATTTTTTTTTTTTTTTTTTTTTTTTTTTTTTTTTTTTTTTTTTTTCCAAAATTTTTTTTTTATTTTTTTTTTTTTTATTTTTTTTTTTTTTTTATTTTTTTTTATTTTTTAAGCAATTTATAATTGTATGGAAAATTTTTTTTTTTTTTTTTTTTTTTTTTTTTTTTTTTTTTTTTTTTTTTTATTTAAAATGAAGCAATTTTTATATATTTTTTTGAAAATATTTTTATTTTAATTAAAGCAAATTGTTATTTTATAGAAAATATCATTTACTTTAATTGAAGCAAATTTTATAATTTTATTGAAAATGTTTTTATTTTAATAAAACCAAATGTAATATATTTTTGGAAAATATTTATACTTTAATTGAACCAACTTTTATATTTTTATTTAATTGAAGAAACTTTTACATTTTTATTTTGATTAAAGTGACTTTTTCTGAAGACATTTTTTATTATAAATCAACCTAAACCTTTGATTGACAGATAAAGAACCAGATTTGAGTGACGGGCGTACGACCTTGAACTCACCACAGTTCTTCAGGGTCAGCAGAGGGTGATCGGGTGGCAGCGGCTCGGGTGTCGTGACGTCCAGACCGGCGGCGGCGATCCTTCCACTGCTCAGAGCCTGGTACAGATGCTCCTGGTTCACCACCGCCCCCCTGTGGAGACACGGCGTCGGATCAACGCGACCGCACTCTGGGGGGTCACCGTGACCCACCTGCTGGTGTTGATGAAGACGGCGGTTTTTTTCATCTTCCCGAATAATCCTTCGTCGATCAAGCCTCTGCTCTCCGGCGTCAGAGAGCAGGACACGACGATGAAGTCGCTCTCGGAGACCAGCGTGTCCAGAGGAACTGAAGGACGAGCAGATCATTCCCTGAAGGAAGCCATATTTGTAGAGCTTTTCCAGACCAGGGTCACAAGACGCTTAAACAATCAAAACAATACTCAATAAAATATATACCTAAAAGTTCAAGATAACATTGAGACAAACACAAGAGTCTCAGAGAATCAAGGAAAAGCACGAATAAAAATGTCTTCAGATGTTCAGGTGCGTGTTCAGGAACCATCAGTAGATTCTGATCCACAGACCTCAGAGCCCGAGCTGGGGTGTAAGTCTGGATCAGATCACTGATGGAAGGTCTGACCATGAATAGATCTGAAAGTAAGAACCAGAATTTTAAAATGATCCTGAAAGAAACTGGCAGCCAGTGAAGAGTTTGAAGGAGAAATGTGAGTTCTTCTACTAGAGCAGCCAGTGAAGAGTTTGAAGGAGAAATGTGAGTTCTTCTACTAGAGCAGCCAGTGAAGAGTTTGAAGGAGAAATGTGAGTTCTTCTACTAGAGCGGCTCAGAATTCTGGCTGCAGAGTTTAGTATGAACTGCAGGCGAGACACATCCTTCTGGTTTAGACATGAATATAAACTGTTACAAAAGTGTAAACGAGAAAACACAAAAACAAGCTCCAGATCGTGTCATGATAACGTTTTCCTGAGTTAAGAGACGTTTGTTCGTTCGTTTCCTCACCAAACTCTGCGTGGAGCTCGGCAGCCTCAGGTCTGGAAGTTCTCCCCGAGTACAGCAGTCGCTTCACGCCGAAGGGCAGGAGTCTGCGAGCGATAGCCTGACCTGAGGATCGACATGAACACAGTTTATCCTTGAAGTGAGTTCGTCGTGTCCAGAGCTACAGGTCGAGGTGAAAGAAGACTTCGATACAATATCGAGAAGCGCATTCATTTTGGGGGCGTTTTTTAAATCCTAATTTATTTTAATCATTGTCATTTTTTTTAAATGAAATAAAAAACTATTTCTATTTACAATTAACATAATATACAATTAAAAAATAATCACAGTGTTTGTTCATTACTGTATTGCAATTAATCTTCCGGCCTCTAGATGGCAGCAGTCATTACGTCCTACGCAGGTAAAGGAACAATTCAATCCTGTAAGGTCCCGGGAAAGGGGGGGGGGGAGGGGAAAAGGGGGGCCCGCCCATTTTTTTGCTGGGGTTTGGCACTATTTTTTTTTTAAAAAAAAAAAAAAAAAAAAAAGGCCCCCCGGGCGGGGGGGCGGGAAAAAATTTCTTCACCCCACACCAGAGTCAAGTACTGGACAATACTACACATATATACTTGTTACTACACTATCACAACACCAGAGTCAAGTACTGGACA
>JACEEU010000687.1:22860937-22878437 GCA_016630915.1 Callionymus lyra
ATGATGATGAAGATGAAGATGAAGAAGATGATGAAGATGAAGATGATGAAGATGAAGATGAAGATGAAGGTGAAGACGATTAAGAAGACGAAGATGATGAAGAAGATGATAATGATCATGAAGATGAAGATGAAGGTGAAGAAGGAGAAGGAGAAGAAGATGAAGATGAAGATGAAGATGAAAATGAAGATGATGAAGATGATGACGATGAAGGTGAAGAAGATGATGTCATGAATATAAGTCAGGTGTATAACTGAGGAACACTGTGGACACTGACGTCTTGACTTCATGGACGGCCTCAAGGATCCTCCTGGACGTGGCCAGCAGCAGAGCCACGGTCAGTTCAGCAGTGGCGTCGGTCAGGACGTCTGGAGTGAAGCCCACTCGTATCCCACTGGAACAAACACAACACTTGAGATAAGAAACACAACACTTGAGAAGAACAAACACATCGTTGTATCAAACTCACCGTTTCTTTATCTCCACCATGTCCATGTGGTCGAAGCCCGCGGAGAGAGTGCTGATGGTCTTCAGGTCCGGTCCTGAGAACACATCGTGTTGTCAAGGTGTTCCTGTCAATCAAACTCACAACTAAAGTTCTAATGTTGATGTGTGTGTGTGTTGTTGTGATGTGTGACTCTATTGTATCATCAGTGTGTGTGTGTTGTTGTGATGTGTGACTCTATTGTATCATCAGTGTGTGTGTGTTGTTGTGATGTGTGACTCTATTGTATCATCAGTGTGTGGGTGTTGTTGTGATGTGTGACTCTATTGTATCATCAGTGTGTGTGTGTTGTTGTGATGTGTGACTCAATTGTATCATCAGTGTGTGGGTGTTGTTGTGATGTGTGACTCTATTGTATCATCAGTGTGTGTGTGTTGTTGTGATGTGTGACTCTATTGTATCATCAGTGTGTGTGTTGTTGTGATGTGTGACTCTATTGTATCATCAGTGTGTGTGTTGTTGTGATGTGTGACTCTATTGTATCATCAGTGTGTGTGTTGTTGTGATGTGACTCTATTGTATCATCACTGTGTGTGTTGTTGTGATGTGTGACTCTATTGTATCATCAGTGTGTGTGTTGTTGTGATGTGTGACTCTATTGTATCATCAGTGTGTGTGTTGTTGTGATGTGTGACTCTATTGTATCATCACTGTGTGTGTTGTTGTGATGTGTGACTCTATTGTATCATCAGTGTGTGTGTTGTTGTGATGTGACTCTATTGTATCATCAGTATGTGTGTTGTTGTGATGTGTGACTCTATTGTATCATCAGTGTGTGTGTTGTTGTGATGTGTGACTCTATTGTATCATCAGTGTGTGCGTGTTGTTGTGATGTGTGACTCTATTGTATCATAAGTGTGTTGTTGTGATGTGTGACTCTATTGTATCATCAGTGTGTGTGTGTTGTTGTGATGTGTGACTCTATTGTATCATAAGTGTGTTGTTGTGATGTGTGACTCTATTGTATCATCAGTGTGTGTTTGTTGTTGTGATGTGTGACTCTATTGTATCATCAGTGTGTGTGTGTTGTTGTGATGTGTGACTCTATTGTATCATAAGTGTGTTGTTGTGATGTGTGACTCTATTGTATCATCAGTGTGTGTTTGTTCTCAGCAGGTCTCCTTCGGGAAATTGTTTTTTTCCAATAGCAACAGCAAATACAGCAATTTTTCATTAAAAAAAATCAAAATAAAACAAGAACAAGAACAAAGAGAAATAAAGAGAAAGAACAAGATGATACAATCTGAGTCTAAAGATAAATATACAGAACATAGAAAAGGATACAGAGACTAACATGGAACAGAACATCCAGATACTTTCACTCCACTCCTGCCCCCGAACTCGGACTTCTACAATCTAATAGCCCGAGGAATGAATGAGTCCCTGAGTCTATTAGTGTTGCATCATGGGAGGAGCATTCGTGCTTCATCTGCTTCTCTGCTCACTGATGACAGTGTTGAGAGTATGATGTCATCATCATGATGGACAGTAGTTTGTCCAGTGATCTCTGAACAACTGTCACCAGTGAGTCCAGCTTCATTCCAACCACAGAACCAGATCTTCTGATCAACCTGTCGACTCTCCTCCTGGACACACTTCACCACATAACCACACCCACATTAAACATAGTATTAGTTACTTGAAGTCAAAAAGAAATATTAAACATAAAGGTAAAAATGAAAATAAAAAAATCTAAAGTTACTTACAACTTCTTTTCTAACTTTATAAACGATCAAGAGCGTCAAGGCAGCGTCTCACTCCCTCTCAGTGAACTCATCCCTGCAGCTGTTTGCGTTTGGTGGCAATTAAAAAAAAAAAAAATTAGTTAAAGTTCTGTAATAGTAGCAGCTAAACCAGTGGATATATATATATATACATATATATACATATATACACGTCTTATTGGATTTTATTATTGTGTTTCACTGATTGTGTTTCTACTTTTATAAAGTTTTACCTTACCTTACCTTACCTTACTTTTGCACAACATTCATCGACCAAAGTGTGTTGTTTTTAAGTGTTTTATCTCACGTTACTTTCCAACATGTCTTCGAACATTTAGATACAAGTTCGAGTCGCACCTGCCGCGTCCAGAACCTCGGCGTCGATCCGGTCCGTCAGCATACACAGCAGCCCTGACGCTCCCTGGACCTCCTGGAGCAGGACGTCCCTCGGAACCGGCTCGCATGAGTCCCACATGCGCACCTCGCAGCTGTTGCCATGGAGACACGGAGGTCAGAGGTCAGCACGGATGGAGAGGAAGTTAAAAAAAATAACTCGCTGCAGTTTAACGAAAAACAAAGAGAAGAAGAACTTACGCTCCAGAAGAAGACAAGATGTCTAACCCCTCCTGGAGGATTTGTCTCGTGATATAAACCTTCATGTTCGTCTTGTTTGACCTTTAGATCTTTAGTTCGTGGTTCGTCGACGAGCAGGAGGAGGGTTTGTCACTTAAGTTTCTTAAGATCGTCTTGACGTCTGCGATCCAGGTCCAGGTCCAGGGAAAGTACTTCCTGGTTCGTAAGGGCGAAGTAAACCTCAAATGCAGTCTGACAGAAAGACAACAACCAAGGAGGTTGGAAATTCATTCATTCATTTTCTATCGCTTTATCCCGGGGTCGGGGTCGCGGGGAGACTGGAGTCTATCCCAGTATCATAGGGCGAGAGGCAGGGGACACCCTGGACGGGACGCCAGTCTGTAGCAGGACACACAAAGACAGACAACCATTCACACACACACTCATACCTACGGACAATTTCCCCAAAGTTCTCAATGAACCTCTGTATGTTTTTGGACTGTGGGAGGAAACCGGAGTGTCCGGAGTAAACCCGAAATATACAGTATATCACTTGAAACTTACTAGTTCGAGTCAAAGGCAAACTTTTGCCAAGTATTTTAGGACATTGCGATTTTTATTGTTCAAGGGAAATTGATGCTATGCGACCAATATTATTGAAAACACTAATTTTTACATTGTTAATAAATGAGGATATATTAGGGAAACATATAGAAAAATAAAAGTGTAGTAATAATAATAATAAATGAAGGTAAATGAATTATGTATAAATAAATGTATAAATAAATGTATAAATACATGTTTAAATACGTAACAAAATGTATAAAGAAATGTTTCGATAATTATCAATGTGTCAAAATAAATTAATGACTTTTTACAATTTTATGTATAAGTACACATTTTTGCATTTATACATTTTGACATGTATTTATACATTTTGGTAAGTATTTATACATTTATTTATACATGTTTTCATACATTTATACATTTATTTATATATTTATTTATACATTTATTTATACATTTATTTATACATTTATCGACCTTCATACATACTTTGACAAAAATTAAATAAGAAGTCATTTATTTATTTTGACATATTGATATTTATCCAAACATTTATTTATACATTTATTTATATATTTATTTATACATTTATTTATACATTTATCGTCCTTCATACATTCTCTGACAAAAATTAAATAAGAAGTCATTTATTTATTTTGACATTTTGACATATTGATATTTATCCAAACATTTATTTATACATTTATTTATACCTAAGTTATTTATCATCCTTCATACATTCTTTGACAAAAATTAAACAAGAAGTCATTTATTTATTATGACATTTTGACATATTGATATTTATCCAAACATTTATTTATACATTTATTTATACCTAAGTTATTTATCATCCTTCATACATTCTTTGACAAAAATTAAACACGAAGTCATTTATTTATTATGACATTTTGACATATTGATATTTATCCAAACATTTATTTATACATTTATACATTTTGTTAGGTATTTATACATTTATTTATACATTTATTTATACATTTATTTATACATTTATTTATACATTTATTTATACATTTATTTATACACAAGTCATTTATCGTCCTTCATAATAATAATAGTATGCATGTAAGTAAGTAAGTAAGTAAGTAATATTTATTTATATAGCGCTTTTCGAGACCAGGGTCACAAAGCGCTTAAACAATCAAAACAATACTCAAAAAAGTACATACTTTAAAGATCAAGACAACACCGAGAACAACACAGGAGTTCGAGAAATTCAAGGAAAAGCCTGAACAAATAGAAACGTTTTAAGATGTTTCTTGAAGGAGTCAGTAGATCCATCAAGCGCAAATATATGTGTGTATATTCAGTATCAGAAACTGTTATTGTCAGGGTTGTAAACGCAACACATGATTTTTATGTGGAATTACATGAATAAATCATTAAATAATAATGTTAATGGATTATTAAATGAACAATAAATAAAAGTAAAATATGAGGAATTACCATACAAGGCATATAAATAATGAATATATAATTAAAATGAAATCTAAAACATCAAATTCAACCTATTGTATGTGTATATTATATTGATCTTTTTAGTATATGAATATAACTTTTTTATTGTGTTATATTGCATTATGTTACATAAAGTGTAGTTTGACTTTATTTTAATAATAAAAATATAAATAATTAAATGTCTTTAGATATTTATACTATGTATCTCAGTTATGTTTTGGTATGAGTGCTTATATATTATGTATTTATATGGATATCTGTGATGAAATATGTGGCAATTTAATACAAAATGAATAATTCTATTTTTAGGAGTAGGCGGAAAAAAATTGATATTCTATGTATGTTTTCTTGTTGTTCTTTCTTTTGTTCAAATAATACATGTTTTACACGAGTTCGAAAATAAAACCCAAATATTAATGATCATTTTTACCGCGTTGATTAAATTAATTATATTACATTTTATTTAGATTTATTTAATTGAGTTTAGAAAAGAAGCAACAGTTTCGTACAATCAACCCAAACTAATATTTCTCCAGCTAAAGCGCATATTAAATGAAGAGTTTAAAAAAGTCTAAAATAATAATTTGTAAAGAACCGAAGGCGCGTTAATGGTTAACAGAAGATCGCGGTCACGCGCAGACGGGGTCGCGCCTCTCAGTGACGTCACGGTGCGGGTCTCGCCTCCTCGGCTGGACTTCAGGGCGGACTACAGAGTCCTCGAGGAACAGGACGAGGAAGAGGCTTCGACGCGAGGCAGGTCTGTACTCTTGTGTGTCTCCTGTGCTGGTCCTGGTTCGGAAGGTTCGGCGAGACTCGACCGGACCTTGTTGTTGTCGTCGAGCCCAGAACATGGACGTGAAGGAACCGGTTGGTTGTGGTTCCTCACGTGTCTCTTGGATGTTCGAGAACATTTGGACGGGTCTGGTGGGTCTGGTGGGTCTGAGGGTCTGGTGGGTGTTTCCTGTGACGTCCAGCTCTCATGATACCTTGTTAGGAAGTAGAAACTGCAGCAAAGCTTCTTGAATGTTTGGGATCAGCTGCAGTTTATTAAAGGATTTACCGGGAATTATAAATTCCTATTAAATCAAATATATTAAATAAATAAACTGCTTATTATTGGATACTTTACTTTTTTTTTAATATAAAAGTCAATTTTTTATTTTTTTATTTTGAACGAATACTTTCACTTTATGATCATAAAACTCTTCAGTTAGAGATAAACAAACATGGCGTCATTTGTTTACCTGTTTGTACAGGTGTGGATTTTTTCTAACCGTGAAGAAATTCCTGGGATTCCTTAGCCAGAGCGTTGAGTGGTCTCGTAGAACCCTGATCCAACAGATATCAATGTTTCGCAGGAGAGTCGAAGATTCTGGCTCAAGGTGTATCTTTTTTTACCTTTTTTTACCTGTTTTTTACCTGTTTTTTTACCTGTTTTTTTACCTGTTTTCCAGAAAAACGACAAGGACGTTCTGGACCAGATCCTGAAACATGGCTCTGTTGACGTTGCACCGACAACCCTCCGTCTCCACGTCCCCCGTGAGTGGACCCGTCAGATCTGGTTCTATGATCCCATCACCTCCTCCTCCCTGGTCTTCACCTCTATCTCACCCTGTTATTGATCCATCGTCTACGATCTGAACTTGTTTTCTTCTCCTCCCCCTCGACCACTCATTCTTCCTCTCTTCCCGGCTCCTTTCATTTCTCACTCTGTCTGGACTTGTCAGTCGCTCGACAGGTAAAGTTTCTCGCTCGAGTTTTCTCTCCTCCTATATGTACAAGTTTTCTCTCCTCCTATATATACACGTTACTGTTGCCGCCATCTTGCTTTCTTTCGTTCTCTCCTCTCGTGATCCATGTCGTCCTTAAGTTGACAAACGAATAAACTACGTCTCATTTTCCTTCATGTTGTTGATGCTTATTGTCTAATAATATTAATAAAAACGAGTTATGATGGTTCGGTTACAAATATAGTTTATTTAATGTGTCAATGTGAAGCAAAATGAGCTGAGCCAGAAGGCAAATCCCTCTGTTTTGATGAATAACTCCTTCGAATGATGCATATAAATATACAAACGACTGGAATCAGACGAACATTTTTTAGTGCCTAGAATAAGCAGATACTGTAGAAACATAAATGTTTGATGACGTTCCCTGAAGTTGAACCAATTTAAGGAGAATTTAAAACCATTTTTAAACACTTATCAACCAGTATCATGTACTTATAATGACGATAAGAAATTCTAATGATTTTTCTAGAATATACTTAAGAGAACTGTAGAGATAAATAATCCAAATGCTACAGTAGTTACACAATTCTAATGGTAAAAGTATCTAAAATATAAACAACACTGACACTTAATGTTGACCTTCACCTATAAGCTTGTTAGACTATAAGGGGCTTTACAAATAACCTTTACTTACTTATTTGGTATCCTATTCGCTTGTTAGCCTGTTAGCTTATTAACCTTTTAGCTTGTTGCCTATTGGTTTGTTAGCCTATTGGCTTGTTAGCCTTTAGCTTGTTAGCGTATTGGCTTGATAGCCTTTTAGCTTGTTAGCCTTTTAGGTTGTTGCCTATTAGTTTGTTAGCCTATTGGCTTGTTAGCCTTTAGCTTGTTAGCCTCTTGTCTTGATAGCCTGTTATCTTGTTAGCCTTCTAGCTTGTTAGCCTTTTAGTTTGTTGCCTATTAGTTTGTTAGCCTAATGGCTTGTTAGGCCTTTAGCTTGTTAGTGTATTGGCTTAATAGCCTTTTAACTTGTTAGCCTTTTAGCTTGTTAGCGTATTGGCTTGTTAGCCTTTTAGCTTGTTAACCTTGTAGCTTGTTGCCTATTAGTTTGTTGCCTATTAGCTTGTTAGCGTATTGGCTTGTTGGCCTTTAGCTTGTTAGCGTATTGGCTTGTTAGGAAAAACGTTATCCTGCTAGCCTTTTAGCTTGTTAGCGTATTGGCTTGTTAGCCTTTTAGCTTGTTGCCTATTGGCTTGATAGCCTATATATATAATAATTTAACGTTAATGCCAATTATTTTAGTTGTTTGACTCCACTAAGAAAAGCCACTTTATACTTGTTTCTAATTGTTGTGATTATGATTCTGTTTTAATTCATTTTATTATTATATTTTTTGTTTAACATCTAAACTTTTCTACAGATTCACCTAGGTGTCACTTTTACTTTCCTTTTAAGGTTCTTTTACATCTGAATTTGATCGATTAACTCTTATCTTATCTTAAAAGTCACTTCCAAGAATGGAGTTTTTTGAAGTTAAAGGAAAAGTTGCCCCTTAATTAATTATTACAATTTGTAACTTTAATTTATTTTATTATTTATTATTAAAAAAAATACTTTATTTTAACTGCTGTGACAACTCAACTCCTCTAACATGGTAACAATAAGATCTTGTCTGATTCATGCTTTTACATTCCAGCTGCTTATCAACGTGTTCTTAACAGAAACATGTATAATAAAATAAAGAATTTAAACATCTACTGTTGCACATCTGTTTAAAGTTTTCTGTAAGCGTGAAGATTAGAATTGTAAGTCATTAAAAAAAGAGACATTCACAGTCAAAACTCGACAAAAGTTCCTCTTTCTGCAGCAGCTGAAGTGTTTGTGTAATCGCTGATAGTGTTTGAACTTCCTGCGCGACTCGTGGTCACATGACTTGTTTTTTCAAGAATCTAAAATAAAATGTCGTCTTCTTCAGGACGAGAGCAGCGAGAGGAGGGGGAGACTGCAGAAGAGGTAGACGTTCAACACATCGATTAGATACCTCTCTGTGTGTGTGTACGTGTGTTTATATATAGATATATATATATTTTGTTGTATGTACCAGTATGAAGCAAAATGAGCTGAGCCAGAAGGCAAAACCTCTGTTTTAATAAATAACTCCTTCATATAATACATATAAACATACAAAATACAAGAATCTATTGGCTCATAGCCATTTAGCTTGTTATTCTGTTAGCTTGATATCCTGCTAGCTTGTAAGCCTGTTAGCTTGCTTGCTAGTTATCTTATTAACCTTTTAGCTTGTTATCCTGCAAGCTCATTATCCTGCGAACCTGTTATCCTGCTAGCTTTTTAGCTTGTTAGTCTCTCCATTTGTTAGCCAGCTATCTTGTTAGCTTGTTAGCCTATTCGTTTGTTAGCCAGCTAGCTTGTTAGCTTATTAACCTTTTAGCTTGTTATCCTGCAAGCTCATTATCCTGCTAGCCTGTTATCTTGCTAGCATTTAAGCTTGTTAGTCTCTCCATTTGTTAGCCAGCTAGCTTGTTAGCATGTTAGCTTGTTTGCCTATCCATTTGTTAGCCTGCTAGGTTGTTAGCTTATTAACCTTTTAGCTTGTTATCCCGCAAGCTCATTATCCTGCTAGCTTCTTAGCATGTTAGCTTGTTTGCCTATTCATTTGTTAGCCTGCTAGCTTGTTAGCTTATTAATCTTTAAGCTTCTTATCCTGCTAGCTTTTTAGCCTGTTAGCCTATCCACTTGCTAGCCAGCTAGCTTGTTAGCTTATTAACCTTTTAGCTTGTTATCCCACAAGCTCATAATCCTGCTAGCTTGTTAGCATGTTAGCTTGTTTGCCTATCCATTTGTTAGCCTGCTAGCTTGTTAGCTTATTAACCTTTTAGCTTGTTATCCCGCAAGCTCATTATCCTGCTAGCTTGTTAGCATGTTAGCTTGTTTGCCTATTCATTTGTTAGCCTGCTAGCTTGTTAGCTTATTAATCTTTTAGCTTCTTATCCTGCTAGCTTTTTAGCCTGTTAGCCTATCCACTTGCTAGCCTGCTAGGTTGTTAGCTTATTAGCCGTTTAGCCTGTTATCCTGCTAGCTTGTTTGCTTGTTAGCACGCATGAGTTCTCGGGTTTAAGCGGCAGAATGACGGAGGTGGATGTGCAGGGAGAGCTTCGCTCTGGTCAAAGGCGCCGTGGTCCTGCTGGAAGAAGACGGTGTTCGTGAGACAAGACCTCCTCAGAAGGAGGAGGAGAGCAGGTCGTCGGACAAACAGCACAGATATCTTCACTCCATGCTGGAGCACCTGAGGCCGGAGGACAACATCAAGCTGGTGATCAGACCTTCTCTTCTGATGAAGAAGGAAGCGTTAGACAATAACAAGTTTATTTTGGTTCCTGTTGTTTCCTGTGGTGCAGGCGGTGCAGCTGGAGTCGTCCAGCACGGCCAGGGTCCGGTACCTGATCGTGGTCTCCACCCTCGACAACAAGCACGAGAGCGTCCTGCTGGGCATGGACTTCCCCGACTCGCTCAGGTGTGTGTGAAGACCATGTGGTGGTCGGACCTGCTCTCTGATGACCCGCCTCTCGTCCTCAGCCACCAGTGCACCATCGGGCTGGTTCTGCCCATCTGGAGCGACACGCAGGTCTATCTGGACGGGGACGGGTGAGTCTGGATCTGAAGGCCTGGACTTGAAGGTTCTGGCGTGTGAACGACTCTATTTCTGGAGATGAGTCACCGAGCGTGAATTCATGCTCCAGTTTCTCAGAGCAGGGATTGTTTTTGTTACGAAATCATTGACGTTTCTGTGGAAGTTTATCAGTGACTTTAACTAAATATAACATTACAAGAGTCTAAACTTGCATGTTTTTTATGCATTCAACTACTTTTTTATTTAATAAAGAAATACTTTATCAAAGAAACATATGGTTGGTATAATAGTATCTTTTTTATGTGTAAAGAAGAAAATGCTTTCACTTATTATCCAATTATATTTTTGAATAGTTAATTTAAATTATATATATGTATGTATGTATAATGTAAGGTTCATAAAAATGTATTAAATAATTATATAAATAATACAAATATTTTCAGAATTAATGAATTACATAGAGTTTAATATTCTTATTCTAATAATATTTTTTTCTTTATAAATTCAATCTTTTTTTTAAATTCATAGCCTTTGAAATTCATTATAATTTAAAATATCTAACTGTTAAGCATCATAATGTCACATGATTAGTTGAAGGTTTGAACAAGTACCTTGGTACTACTTAATGTGGTTTTTGTGTTTTTTTAGCATTTAGTAATTGTATTGAATTCCGTTTTTTTTTTTATAATTTAATTTAAAAAAGGATAATATTTACAGTGAATGTTTTTTGTTCTTTAAACGTAGTTTAATATTCTTATAACAATAATTCAAAAACACATTTTCAGTCATTTAATATTTTTATATGATCGAACGTTCTGCAAATAATGGGACGAACAGACGATCACGTGACTGTTTGATCCAGTAGTTCGGTGCTCTGTTGCTTTTGTCTGGTGACTCTATTATACCCACATTTTTATATTGAATTTAAAAAGCCACGAATTAAAAAAATTGACTTTAGAAAATATTTTTTTAATTATTGGATTTAGAAGATCAAACTCTGTGTGGAAAAAAATGTAACAATAATGATAATAAAAATAAAAACAGAAAATCTTTGCATTTCAGTTACAAATTCAACCTTTTACTATATAAATTATTGAGTTAAATGATTAAAAAATAATAATTTAATTATTTTAAAAATATTCAAATTTAAAAATCTACAAATTTAAAAATACTGAATTATTGGATTAAGAAGATCAAACTCTGTGCATTAAAAAAAAAATTATTCATATTGAAAATAAAATTATATTAATTGAATTATTAAATAAAAACAACTTTGGTGTTTCTGAACTGCTTGATGAAAAGGGAGTACCCGAGGTAAACCCCTGCACAGGGAGAACATATCAACTCACACAGAAAAGCAGCAGAAATAATATGATATTAATGTATTTGTTTGTGACATAAAACTATGATCACGACTTAAAACAACTTTGATCTGAGTGTGTGTTTATGTTTATGTTTGTGTTTGTTCTTGTTGGTCCACAGAGGCTTCAGCGTCTCCTCAGCAGAAGAAACCAGGATCTTCAAGCCCGTCTCCATGCAGACCATGTGGTGAGTGAAGCTCGCCCGCACGTCGCACGCGCACAAAACCGCCTCTTGACAGCGGCCACCGTGTGGACAAAGGTCGGTACTGCAGGTCCTGCACAGCTGCTGCGAGCGCGCCGTCACCGCCGCGCTCATCCCCGGTTCCGGCCTGGAGTGGGCTCAGCACTACCACCGGAACATCGAGTCCGACCGCACCAGTCTCAACGAGTGGGAGGCCATGGACGACCTGGTGTCGGTCAGGAAGGACAGCGCGGATCACGCGTGAGTGTGTCACAGTGAAAACACCTAAACACACTTTCCCACGAGACATGAGACACACACACATAAACAACTAATGACTACAGCCACCTTGGTGAGCTCCCATGATGCCTTTCTACACACTGCTCTATTTAGTGACGTCTGATTGGTAGATACGTTGCTATGTCAAAATTAATTGAGAACTGTGATTGGTTGGCTGGGCGGCAAAGCTTTATGAGAGCTGATTATGTCACCGTTACTCAGAGGGTTGTTGAGAGGGATGTTAAGGTTGATTGGGGGGGGTCAGCTGTGATCCAGTTTCCATCCGTCATGTGTCACGGTCGTCGGTGTCGTCTCGGGTCACTGTTGCCATGACGACCACACCAGTCCGAAAATCTTCGACTCAGAACTCACGAACTTTTCCGTGTCAAAAGTTCAAACGTATGGAGAAGGAAAAGGGCGTGAAAAAGATCGCACACATTTGAATCAGTATTGATCAACAATTAACACACTTGTGTTTGTAGTTCAATAAATGGATGTTAAATTATTCACAAACTTATAAATATGTTTCTAACTCAGCAAACCGATGATGTTTGTTTATTAAGATCGTTTGATGACGAACATTTTAATCTGATTTTTCACACAATGTAGAAGAAGATGTGAAGAAATCATGAGTTTTTATGAAACAACGAAGGAAACGATTCACGTCTGATCATGTGATCGCGTGACCGGAGATAATGTCCTCGAGAACACGCTCGTGTAAATGTCACATGATTTGTACTTTGTAAACAAAAACACTTTCATTCTAATAAATGTAACGAGAATATGTGTGTTGTGCGGGTGAGCCGTAGATCATCCATCCATCCATCCATCCATCCATCCATCCATCCATCCATCCATCCATCCATCCATCACATCCATCCATCCATCCATCCAACAATACATCCATCCATCCAACAATACATCCATCCATCCAATAATACATACATCCATCCATCCATCCATCCATCCAACAATACATCCATCCATCCATCCAACAATACATCCATCCATCCATCCAACAATACACCCATCCATCCATCCAACAATACATCCATCCAACAATACATCCATCCATCCAACCATCCATCCATCCATCCATCCATCAACAATACATCCATCCATCCATCAACACATCCATCCATCCATCCAACAATACATCCATCCATCCATCCAACAATACATCTGTCCATCCATCCATCTATCCATCCAACAATACATCCATCCATCCATCCACCATCCATCCATCCATCCATCCAACAATACATCCATCCATCCAACAATACATCCATCCATCCATCCAACAATACATCCATCCATCCATCCATCCAACAATACATCCATCCATCCAACAATACATCCATCCATCCAACAATACATCCATCCATCCATCCAACAATACATCTATCCATCCATCCATCCATCCAACAATACATCCATCCATCCATCCATCCATCCATCCATCCATCCATCCAACAATACATCCATCCATCCCAATCCATCCGTCCATCCATCCATCCATCCATCCATCCATCCATCCATCCAACAATCCATCCATCCAACAATACATCCATCCAACAATCCATCCAACAATACATCTATCCATCTATCCATCCATCCATCCATCCATCCAACAATACATCCATCCATCCACAATCCATCCATCTACAATCCATCCATCCATCCACACCAATCCATCCATCCACCCATCCATCCATCCATCCAACAATACATCCATCCATCCATCCAACAATACGTCCATCCATCCATCCATCCAACAATACATCCATCCATCCATCAATCACTGGCTTTTTAAGTTACTTTTATTCTTGTTATACTTTTTAAAGATGTTTTTGAAATAAGTCGTCTCCGTTAATAAAGTATTTGCGTTAATGTAAATGTACATATAAAGTATAAACATTTACATCAGAATCGTCTGAACTCATTTAGTTTGATTTGTGTCAGAAATGTTTAAAATATAAACTGTCAATACAGTTTGAATTTTTGTTTCCATTTGTATTTTTTTAATAAACTGACGATTGAAACATGATTGACATATTTAAATGAGGGCTCGGAAAGGGATGAACCCGCCTGCCGTGAAGGGAAAGTGATTGGATTCAAACTTCTGAACGTTTGTGCGTCATTTTCGTTTTTTTTAGTAGGTAATCAATGCAGGTCCTGGTTCGTGGTCTTTCTCTGAGCCGCATGGAATGACGTCGTCTCTCGTTCGCAGGTCAGAAGACGAGGCGTCCAAGGAGAGGATCATCAAGGAGAACCTGAGGGACATCTTGAGGAGCGAGGACCTGGACAACCTCACGTCTAAGATGGTGAGAGTCGTGAAGGTCGTCCGGCGTCGTTTTCTCAGACGTTCCATGGTTCCAGGTCCACACGGCGCTCAAGTCCAAGATGGGATTCGACCTGAGACCCTTCAAAGAGTTCATCGACAACGAGACCCTGGTCACCATGGCCCAGATGGACAAGCCCTCCCGGATCTTCGACTATCTGTATCTGGTGAGTGTGTCACGTGACTTCCTGTTCCTGGAGCGAGTCCAGCTTCACGTTCCTCGACTCTTCTCGTCCACAGGGTTCCGAGTGGAACGCGGCCAACTTCGAGGAGCTGCAGAAGAACAAGTAACTCGAAGCGTTTGGATCGTCGCTCGACGTTTGTCTGAACGTTTTGTTCTGGTTCCGTCAGCGTCGGCTACATCCTGAACGTGACCAGAGAGATCGACAACTTCTTCCCAGAATCCTTCACCTACATGAACATCCGCGTGTACGACGTGGAGGCGTCCGACCTTCTGTCGCACTGGTCCGACACCTACAAGTTCATCAACACGGCCAGGTACGAGAAGAACCAGAAGAACTACTTTCATTTACTGGGTCAATTATTTCTCGGCCCCCTAGTGTTAGCGCCGAGTATTACATGTCAATGAAAAACTTGTTTATTAAGAGTTATTTAAAGGTGTAAAGAAGTTAAAATGAACAAATATTTGCTTTTATGAAAGTATGTCAGTGTCGTTTGATCATACAAAAATTATATTAAGTAATTGTATAATAAAAATAAAAATAATAAAATAAAAACACTTTTATTTTGAAAATATTTTTATTTCAGTTACAAATTCAACCTTTTACTATATAAATTATTGAATTAAATGAGTAGAAAATAATCATTTAATTCTTGAAAATAAATATAAATTCAAATTTAAAAGTCTACAAACTAAAAAATATTGAATTTAGTAATTGTATTGAATTAAATATTTTTAAATATATAATAATAATTTAATTTAAAAAAAAAATAAAAGTGAATGGATTTTTCTTTAAACATAGTATAATATTCTTATTACAATAATTCAATATTTATACGTGATCGAACTTTCGAATTAAAAAAAACATTAATTAAAAAATATCGAATTTAGTTTGTTTTTTAATTATTGGAATTTGAATATCAAACTTTATGTGTAAAAAAAAAAAAAATGATAATAATAAAAAATAAAATAAAAAACTTTCATTCTGAAAATATATTATCTCAGTTACAGATTCAACCTTTTACTAAAGAAATGATTGAATTAAATGATGACTTAATGCTTAAAAATATATATATTTAAACTATATAATTTAAAAATTACAACATTTTAATTGCATAATAAATTAAATACTTCATAATTTGACCTGGAAACTTCAAAGATTCCTCTCAGTACTTTGTCTCATTACAAGTGTAAACAGGAAGTCACATGACTCTGTGACCCACAGGAAGAGCGGTCAGGCGGTGCTGGTCCACTGTAAGATGGGCGTGTCTCGCTCGGCGTCCACCGTCATCGCCTACGCCATGAAGCAGCAGCGCTGGCCGCTGGACGTGGCGCTGTCCTACGTCCAGGAGCGCCGCTCCGTGGTCAAGCCCAACGACGGCTTCCTGCGGCAGCTGCAGACCTACGTGGGCATCGTCACCGCCAGGTCTGACCCGGGTCACCCTCAGCGTGTCCACGTCATCGCTTCACGCCTGCTTTCTGCTGCAGTCAGCATCGCAACAGCGCCCTCTGGAGGAGGAAGTCTCGAGACCAGCGGCAGAAGTCTGAGCGAAGAGAGGAGGAAGAGAAGCAGGAAAAGGAAGAGAAGAAGGAGGAAGAAGAGGAGGAGGAGGAGGAGGAGGAAGAAGAGGAGGAGGACACTGAGAGTTCAGAGGAGGAATCAGATGGAGAAGCAGAGGTAAAAGCAGCAGAATATGCATTAAATATAAATAATATATATAACATTAAATCGGTGTGAAAATGTCATGAATCGTGTGAGAGGAAGTAGAGCAAAAATAAAAGCACCAACTGGCCTTTCAAAATAAACCAAAATTAAGCAAAGAAATTAGAATATTTTACTCCTATTGTAAATAAATGTAACTGTAACCAGACATGAAGTCAAAATGGAGGTAATGGAAGTAAATCAGTCGCGTCATAATTTAGAATGAATTATACATTTGTTAATTTATTGAAAAGTTGTTGTTTTTTTAAGCGTTGAATTTAATTATTTTGAGCAATTTAATTCTAATTTATATATATTTAAAGGCTGAAATTCTCCAAATATTTTTACACACAGTTTTTTATATATTTTAACTCCAATAATTCAAAGATTAATGATTTAACTTTTATAGAAACATTTCTACGTTGAAGGCTATGATTAAAAGAACATTTATTATATTTAATTAATAATATTGTATTATTTTGTTGTTTTTTTTTAAACAAAAAATGTTGCTATTGTTTGTTGACATTATTATATCAAATTAAAAAAGGCAACAAATATAAATAAAAACTCTGTACTGGTGGAACTATTATATTAAATTTAAAAGACTGTGGATTAAAAAAAATGGAATTAAAAAAAAATATTTTTAATTATTATATTTAAAATATCATAAAAAATTATTCATTTTAAAACAATTCAATTAAAAAAATGTATATTATTTTGAAAAACACAATTACATTCTTAAAATATAAAAATTATGAACGTAATTATTAAAACATACAATTCAATGCTTAAGAAACAAGAGCTTATTTGGCGCCATTTTGAGGTGAAAGTTGAAGATTTGACTTAAAGTTTAAAAAAGCAGAGTAACTCTGAGTAATGCCTCCCTCTAGCGGTGGATTACTGTATTACAACATTTCCAATAGACGTTTGAACTTCTATCTTTAAGTAAGTATCTTTGTCATAATAATAAAAATAAAATAAAACACTTTAACTTCACGTCTTCTCACTCAGGTGTTCCACGAGGATGAACCCGAACAGGACCAGGACGACTCGGGACCGACCGGCACCAGCCCGGAGATCACGGTCACGCAGCCTGACGCGGTAGATCTCGTCGTACGTTTTCACGCTCGTGTCCGTGACCTTTGAACCCGTGATGTGTTTCAGGCGCCGCCGCCGCCGTCCGTGAACCGCAGCGGCAGAATGAACCTGTTCTCGCTCATGCAGT